>PDGT01000013.1:6181357-6196617 GCA_003671415.1 Megathymus violae | reverse complement strand
CGTTGTCTTTTCGTGCGCCGCTTTATATAGGATTTCTTACGATGGCGGCCCCGTCGGTGGGAGTTTACAAACACAACAGGGCGGTATTAAGGGATAAATAAATGTATAAAAATATTAATAAAAAATATACCACTTTGTAATAAGTAAGAAAATTCAAAATATTTTTTTATGCATTCGCGTTCATTGTTTTCTTACATTAATCATATTACATATTTAAATTAATTACTCGTTTCATTGTTCACTATTTTAATTTCAGAAATTATAATTATGTCCATCATACAATAATTAAGACAGTAACTTGGAAAGAAAAAATAAACTTTTCATAAGAAACCTAATCGTGAAAAATTAACAAAACCAAACAGCTAAAATTTCCTGAGACCACCAATCTGCTATTAAACAATAGTTTAATCAAGGCTATTATGAAAAGAAAGCCAGAGTTTCATGGTTGACGATTTTTAGAATGTTTGAATTTTAACTGAATCGTCGGAATTCGGGATTGCAGTCAAAACCGAAGCAAAATAAATATTCTAGGAACCTGCCTATGGCCTTGTTATTATTTACATTAGATGATTAGTATGTATATTATGAATATCTTAATTTCAAACCCGACTCTTTCTTACACCATTTCGTAGTATCTCTAATTACTCTGTAGCCACTTCTCACGTTCTTTGATAATGAGTACTTGGAGGCCTTTGAATGCTTGAGATAGCAAAGTGTGTTAGCTATTTTACTGGAACTTATTTTGTTAAACTCAGAGATCATCTTGTGAGTTTTATCGTAAATTTGTATTAAGACAGTGACAAAGAAAAACTAAATCATTGTTAGGTCATTCAAAACCGAAAAAATCTTAAGACATAGATAGATATGATGATGTATTCTGTC
Organism: Megathymus violae; assembly: GCA_003671415.1. NCBI lineage: Eukaryota > Metazoa > Arthropoda > Insecta > Lepidoptera > Hesperiidae > Megathymus > Megathymus violae. The sequence goes on along the minus strand of PDGT01000013.1, from coordinate 6,195,735 downwards.
TCTCATTTTATTTAATATCCTCGGTAAATGGTAATCGAGAAAAGGTTTAGATGAGTAAGAACTAAGACTAAAAACGGGAGATATGTAACTTGTACGACAGTCTTTACAATATTGGAGGAAAAACTACTGTGATGTTACGTAAACAGGAATTCGAGGGTGGATAAGTTACACTTCTTAACGAGTCAAACACAAAAGTAATGGCCGCGGACGTGACTGGTCAATTCTACAAGACTGGAAAACTCTTCTGTCTAGAGGTCGTTAAACTTGAATAGCTACTAATTTAGTTGAGAAGAAATGAACGTGAACTCTGAAAATCTTTATACTGGATTTTGTTGATTTTACTGATTAAGTTACTAATTAGTGCCACAATTATGGATGAACAGGTTTAATATTTAGCTTAATTACTGTTAATAATAAAACCAGTTTCGGAATTCCGGAATCAGACATACGATGTTCCAGAACTAGAACCCTTTTGATTTTGCAAATTTTAAGTAATGACTTATCTACTGGCATCATTGTAGTCCGGACTGGATTTCATCATTTTTATGTTATAAATGTGAATAGAACTAGAAGGTTGATATGGATTTAATTTTTATATACTTGGTGAATTGATGTTCTACGAATAAATTTTGTTATTTATTTATTTGTAACTGAATTCGTGCGTACTCGTATTGTACGTACAAATTTCCGTTCAGAATAAAAAAGAAACACCTAGATGAAGCTTTTTCCTAAAATGATCACCGATAAATTTATATTATAAACCGACATGCGCGTTTACTTTATCAATTCTCTGATTAGAAGTCAGTAAAGCGAAGAAGGTATTTCAGCTATATCCCAATGTATTGTTAAAATAGGGTGGCTGGAACAATACATTTAATCATTCCGAGCGGTTTCACTGGATTCAAATAAATTGCGATTAATTTGCTGCTTTGTACCATCCGTTAAATCCATCCTTCGAGGATGATTCTATTCAAATGCTAAATTAGGATGTGTTAGTTCAGAGTAATATTTTTTATTATAGGAGTATTATAACATTGAAATATTTATGAAGAGATTTCTACAAATAATATTCTAGAAAAGTTGGAATGACCGTTACAAATAATCCCTGGTACACAAAATATTTGTAAAACCATGGATTAGAACATATTCAGTGAGTAAATTAAGGAAAAGTTTTGATTATATAAGGGAGATTATTTTGAGTCTAAGCCAACTTCTCCGACTCGTGATGCACTCTGCTAAACAATAGATGTGACTACGGCGAACTATTGGGGGTCATTGGACTCTGTACTGCTTGGTTTAGTTTTGACGATACTCATACATTGTAGTAGGATTTTTATCCGCCTGGCTAGATAACACCTTCCTTCTACAATCAACTGTGCAATATTTGTATAAGTGTACATTATATGTATAAAAAAGGTAGAATAACATAATTTCTCCAACCAGTGTTTTTGTATTATTTTTCTCTATTCTATTCTATATTTTGTACTAATATTATAAAAACCAGTGCTAATTTTGTGAGTTTGTATGTATTCACATGGTAATCTCTAGTACCACGGCACTTATTACATGACACTGTACATTATTCCAGATCGATATACATAGTTTATATACCTGATATAAAACAATCAACAAGTCTCGCTTTGTCTAAATGCGATAATCAATAAGGACATTACGGGTTTTAGTGTGGTTTAATGAATAAGTAGACCATTTCACGAGATAGGTTTAGGTGTATGACATAAAGAGAAAGTTACGAAACGCGGAATATAAATTTAGAAAACCATTATTTTGAGAGCTATTATTATTTATGGACGTAAAAATTAAGTTTCCCGAAGCGAAGCGAGAGCGGGTTACTAGTATGTCAATATGTCTTGAAACAATCAGTCATGGTCTCGGAACACAAATTTACTTGATATTTATGTCTTACATCTTTTTACAAAAATCATATAAGCAAACCTCGATACTCGATACCTGCCAAAGATTGTCTCTCTCAAAGAGAGCCTGATTGACTGTATTGCAAACATAAAGTTAATATTACGTTAGTATACAATGTTTATGACTGCAAACGAATAACGTATACGGATAATGTCACTTTTATAGTTGTGTATCTGTCGCTTCTGACAGATAATTAGATCTAAAAGATAAGAACGAAATTTTAATATATTCATAATTCATGGCTTGAGTTTATGTAAATATATATGACATAAATAGACACGTATACGAACATGTTGCTGATACCAAGTTTACATAACTGTCTTTAAACTTTGTACAAATATGTGGATCTCGCAATGATTTATTAAGAATTTATAAATATTTACACTTACTTGTTACTCATCCAGTAATAAATTAATGGATTTATCATTGAATTAGCCATGGCAAGCCAGTAGAAGCTGAGGTAGATATGTTGGGCGAACGGTGCAGACGCCAAGGACTGATGGTGGTACACCAGCACGAAGTACGCGTGATACGGCAGCCAACACAGAGCGAATACCATTACCACCAGAACGAACATACGCACCACCTGAGCGAAAAATGAAAAATATTAATAAGCTTAAAATATACAAACCATTAATATATAACATTAAAGTACCTAAATCAATATAATATTATAATCCTTGAACTATTAAGACTTCAATTCGTATAAAGGGATGATGTTACGCTTTATTATGAAGATTATTATGGAATCCATAACACATTGACGATACATTAATGATATTGTACTCTATTCAAAATGACTTTTCCTGATGAGGGAAGGGTACTAGGCTCAATTTCAGGGCAGACATTTATCTGTCAAATAATGACAGATACATGAAATTTAAGAAGTCTAATTATAATAACATGTAATGATAATATGTTAGGACTTTACACATACTGTGGTAAGTCAGTGGACTGCACTAGAAACTTAGAACTAACTAGAGGTTACCTCATACGCCACCTACATTACGAGAACATCAAACCATATTTAAAAATTGAACTGTTCTACAGAGTAATGCTGAGTAATAATTAATAATTAAAAATTGTTGCATAACTGCATTATACCATTCAGCTGCTATGAAGAAAATAGTTTCAAAAAGGTTTATTACACATATGTCGATTTCTGCAATATTTCACGCTCCTCTGATACTATTTGTCAGGCACACATTTATACTTTACTTGCTTTTTCACAAACGAGCATGTTTTGGGTTCGTGTAAGTCATTCCTCTGTCTGTCCATACCACAGTAGGATGTATATATAAAAAGTACATCTAAATACAGAATATAGGGACTGGGTAATCTAGTTTAAGTTGCAATAAGTAACACTTGTCTAAGCAACTACTAGCAACTCATAAATTGCCATGAATGCTTATGAGTACAAAGGCCAGAGCCCAGGAACATGAATAAGGAAAACCGAGGCGCCTTTGTCTTACCCATGCTTCAGTAGGGTGTACCACGAGGTTGACATAGACTTAAGAGCGGATAGAACTCCTCGAAATGCAGAAGTAATGCAGAGCCAGTAATAAGCGGGTCCCTTGCATCCTTCTCGGCTACCAACGGGTCGACGATGTCTTCTGGTGTTACGGATGTTCCTTCGGCGACTGTGATTATTTACTGTTAGATGTTTGCTCGCTTATCAAACCGAGTTCACATCCGTGATCTATGATGAGAGTTTAAATGAATATGATCAATTGAGTTAAGCACCTTTGGGTGCGGCTATTAGTGGAATAGGTGACAGCTGGTAGCAAAATTTCATGGGCAAATCGGTACATTGGTTAGCATGTTAACTTTTCAGCCATTATTATTAGATACATAGCAGTCGTTAACTCACCCAGGGCTATAACAGGCGATGTAAGAACTCCTGGCAATTATATTACCAGTTATCTTCTTAACATACTCACTGGAATTCGCTCCAGGCATCAATTACGAGGACAAACCAGTGAATGCTACTAATGGTTTAACGCCACAAGCAATGAACCAATAATATAACCATAATAACCTTTTGCTTCGCGCGTATAACTTGGATCTGATGATGGGTACACTCGCCAATGGCGCGTCCTCGGAGTGCTGAGCTCATGCGTGCGTACGCCCAGACCATGACGGACATAGGCACGACGTACGTCACACCAAGGAATACTAGATTATAACTGCAATAAAAATATATTTTAACACAATCACTTTATTGTACGTATCCCGTTCGGGTGGAAGAACAATTTACGCGTATAAAGTGCGGCGTGTATCTAGTTGTGGGTGGTCCCGCGCGATAACAGCGCATGTGATATAATAAAAGTACATTCATAGAAAAGAACTGTATACACCGTGAAGATTTTATAATTTAAATAAAATCTCTACTAGAAAACCTACGGCATAAAAGTTATCGAAGTGAACAAGTCAACATAATGTTAAATTACCATTGTTATAATGTTCATGCATGAACTGGAACCTATTGATTGAAAAATTAATATAAATTTAATAAGATGTCATTGGTATTAATTTACTGAATAAAAAATAAAAATTCTAAACATGATAAAAAGAGGTTTAATAATAAATGTCTGCTCGCAATCAACTCTGATTGTAATTATTGAATGTTGTACGTGGCTTTGCTAATAAACTAGTGAATTTAATACGTTACAATATTTTCTAAGTTATACTTTTTATTTTGAATGATGATCAGAGTGTATTTTTAGGTGCAATAAACTAATATAAGTAACATAGAATATTTAATGGGTAGTTGCACTAAGAAAGTTTATATTGAGGAGGTGAACCCAGTGAACACCTATTTTATTTGATATTTTGCTTACCTGTGAATTATTTTGTCATGATTAGATTCTTATTGCTTGCTAGGAGATAACACTTTTTTCGTTATTGAGCGGCAATTTTAAAAGTCTAACTTTTCTGTCCCCCTGGGTAAAATGTTTTGAGTTGTTTGATTCTTATTCATTACAATACCCTCATCAGCCATCTGACTGGGAGGATCCGGGATCTCATTTGAATACACACTAGGGTCATAAAGCAACATAAACGTTGTTTTTTAATTTATGTCGACATTTTTTTACGTTGTATATGTCTTGTAAATCTTGAAGTACGAGTGTTAGGTATGAGCTGTGAGTAAATGATATAATAATTTGGGGATAAAGTATTTTTGCATTTTAGTATGTGTGAACTTGTAATAAAATCTCTTTGACTATACCATTTGCATCTGGCCGGTTTTGGTATCATTAAAAAGTTTAAATTTCAAAGAAGATAATTTCAAATTTGGAAAATGTGTGATTTTCATTTGTTTTGCTTACTGCCAAGATTTGTGAGTGTAATGAAGAAATTCGCTACGTTTTAAAATTTTACTACAAAAAAGGCAAAAGTGCAACGCAGGCCGCGAAAAAAATTTGTAATGTTTATAGACCTAGTGCAGTGTCTGTGAGAGTAGCACAAAATTGGTTGAAGCGTTTTCAATCCGGAAATTTTAATGTCAAAGATGTACGTCGCTCTGGTCGCCCTGTCATGGATAAAATGGATGCCATTTTTGAAATAGTGACGTAGCTGAAGAACTGTAAATTGATCACAAAACAGTTTTGACGCATTTGGGCATAACTGGGTACACAAAAAAGCTCGATATTTGGGTGTCACACGAACTCACTGAAAGAAACCTCATGAACCGTGTGCTCATTTGCGATTCTTTATTACAGCGTAATGAAACCGAACCATTTTTGAAGAACCTGATAACTGGTGATGAAAAGTGGATCAAGACGACAAGAACGACAAGAACATGCGAAAAAGGTCGTGGTCAAAGGCCGGTCAGGCTTCACAGACTGAGGCGAAACTCGGGTTAACTCGCAACAAGGTGATGCTGTGTGTATGGTGGGATTGGAAGGGCATCATTGATTATGAGCTGTTACCGCCAGAAAGAACCATCGATTCTAAACTCTACTGCGAACAACTGATGAGACTAAAGCAAGAAATTGAAAGAAAGCAGCCGGAATTAGTCAATAGAAGGGGTGTGACTTTTCATCTTGATAACGCTAGACCTCACACATCTTTGGCAACTCAGCAAAAACTAAGAGACTTGGCTGGGAGATGATGATGCATCCACCGTATAGCCCGGACCTTGCACCTTCAGATTTCTACCTGTTTCGGTCTCTTCAGAATTTTTTAGGTAGTGTTAAGTTAATATCACGTGAGAACTGCCAAAACTACTCGACGCAGTTTTTTTATCAGAAACCCCAGAATTTCTATAGCAATGGGATTATGTCCCTACCCACAAGATGACAAAAAGTTATCGAACAAAATGGTACTTATATACTTTAGTTACATTTAAAAAAACTTTATTAAACAAGGTTTTGAATTTTCATAAAAAATGCGAAAAGACTTTCTCCCCAACGTAATATATGAGGTTACAAAGAATATGTTATAAAATCCGTCGTGGCGGTAGTATAATCGTTTTGGTATTTATTAAAACTTTTATACATGGCATTTAGTATCGATTTTTTATCGTTACATCAAATGCATTAAAATAAGGATAACTTCTTATCCGTGTATACTTGCACTCGTTTGTTACTCTTAATAGAAATCAAATAATCTTGTTAAATAATGAAACAAAACTTTCGTAATGGAAATTTTAAAGAAGCAAATACATACTATGGAAATAAAAGTTATGGGATTAATACGCCATACCAGTAATCTGTTTTCGATGTCGGATAGCTGCCGTCTGGCCATTTAATGAAGCATATCTCGCGTTCGCCATTAATGTACCTATAACACAACATTTTTAACTTTTTTTAATAGATACAATACGTATTAATACAATAGGGGTACAGATAGATTGACATTTAGAAAAGGTAAGAAGAAAGTAACCACACCGATATACATATATAAAAATATTTAAGCTTTGAGTATAAAAATAGTGCATTGTTATCTTAAGCACTCATTTTTTAACTCGTAACACTATTGTTTCAGTGAACGGCTGCTAAAATTCAGGTAGGTAGGTGCACACCCATTAATAAACTACCCAGTCATGTAAAAGCCAATATTCGGCAATAAATTAATTAGGAAATATGAATTTATTACATATGTTTATCAGTTTCCTTCTTCTATAGGAATGAGACATTAATATATATTCAGTATGTTACACGATAAAAGAGTTGATTATATTTCATATTAGTCTTGACTTCGTTTGAATTCAACAATTAATTATTACGTATATGCACTTGATATATAGCCTATATCCATCGGAAATAATGTACCTTTTAAATGATAATAGACTTTTTACAAACTTATGAAGTTTGCACTCTTTCTTGATACGGATATGGATATATAAATGATATTTTATTGCTTTTGGTTTCGGTTACGGATATTAGATGTTTTGGGACTTGTAAAATATAATATAATGTATTTATAAGCTACGAATTTGACTTTCTTTTTAGGTATTATTTGGTATTATGATCATTGAATAAAAACCTTGACAATCAAATGATAAAAACGTTGAAAGATGGAAGGGCGGGGTTACTAGTAATTCATATTGCTAGAAAACATCTGCCGGGTCGACTAGTATTGGATTAATTAACATTTCTTATTGCACTGTAAAACTTCTAGTGTTTGAGTGGATTTGTCCATTACTGATACCGTCATAATATATATTTCTTATTTATTGATAAAACATGCAACTTAAAAAGATTACTAAGTTTTATAAAAATCTATCAAGTTGGATCTGAAAATATAAATTGGAATCTATAATTAGATTGAAATTAACTTTTTTTCATAAAGTATTATTAATTATTAATTAAATGTAATTCCTATAAAAACGTATTCATAATAATATAAAATAAAATGTTATTTAATGTGAAAAAGGTATATAGTTTGGAATAGTATGTATAGCTACAGGTTACAGGTTTACAAGTCATATATTTTTTATTTGTTTTAGTTACAAATATAATTTATACGGGTACGTGAAAATCATCAATTGCTAGTAGGTTTTAAAATAAGTGGATAAAGTTATAATGCGATGATTTTTGATCGGCTAATCCGAGTAGGTGATTGTTTGAGGCGAAAAAGGAATATTTAATTGAACTTTTACGCGTGCGATGTTCAAATTATGTTGTTGATGTTGTTTCAAATTTATATAGACAGCATTTTTCTTTCCTTTTTCTTTTTTGTCCATTTGAAACGTCTATTAATATTAACACTCTGTTTGATTGCATCACTGAGTATGGGCTGTACTGAAAATCAGTGTTGCAGTTCACTGCAACAATACTGAGTACAGTCCATTTTGTTGTATGGTGTTACTGCTGTAATGCTTATTATTATTATTTTTTATTTATTTTATAATTTTTTCTTGTTACACTTATATAGCAAATAAAAGTTTCTTTCTTTTTTTCTTTCAAATCAGCCAATGGAACATCATTATCTTCTCGAACTCATTAGATACTCAAATGAGATGTATTATGGCGCGCAGCATAATTTAGTATAGCATAATTTAGAGAAAAATAAACTGTATCACAGAAAAATATTGCAAAAATATTCAATGAGCTGTTCTCCTTTGAGAAATTATTTTAAATAAATTATTTTTAAGTTTTTACGTATGACAACAATATGGTGGCAATTGGAACTGTCAAATATTATATTTACGCTACACAATAATTCGATTTTACTGTAGGTACATTTTTATTTATAGTATCTTTTATGAGCCTAGATCAGAGGTTCCCAAACTTATTTTTCTCATAGACCACTTTCAAAATTTTGCTGGTTAAGGTGGACCCCCTGCAGCTACATTTCTACTATATTCCCAAAACTTGACAAAAAATGTGAAGATTAGATCTAACTATGCAAATTAGCTTTGCGGCTGCGTTCCATCCACGAATTAACAGTTTTCGAAAAAAAGTGAGAATTGATTGGTTAATTAATTGATTGTGCTATGAGTGGATGTCAAAAAAGTAAAGTTGGTCAATCAAAAAAGTGATTCCATTCAACTTCACTTTTTTGACATCTACTCACAGCACAAGGAACCAATAAATTCTCACTTATTTTATTTAGAAAACTCCTCATTCAGTGTGGTAAAAATAAAAATAAAATAATATATTTGCTTGTGTTATTTATTCAAATATGTATTATTATTACACAATTACTCAGTCGAAAATTAAACATTAATAATTTGTACAATGACAATCACAAAATAATCATAATTTTAATGGGATGGATGTACTTGATGGCTTGACAGCAAATTATCAATATTTGGCTTCAGTTTTGTTAGGAATAACCCGCAAATCTCCCCGTTCTGTGATATTCAATTTGTTCCTTTTTTTTGTTAAAAGGTTTGTAACGATACTAAAACTTTTTTCGACAAGATATGACGACGGAAACGCTATCAAAAGCTTTCTCGATTTCTCCACAGTCCAGGATATTTTTCGGGTATTTCTGCCTGCAACCAAAATGTTTGATATCCTCTTTTAAATTTCACCTTCAGCTCCTCATTAGTGCTAAGTTCGAGTAGCTCCTTTTGTAATATCACATTCTCCACTTCCGTTTCATCAAATGGATTTATAACCCATGGTGGTATTTCCATCGTCAGAATATCTTCAAATCTGATTTTGAAGTCATCATGCAGGGCAATTAAATGTTAAACGTATGTGTGAATACCTCATCAAGGCATTTTACCTGTGACAATTTTGAAAACTGGGAAAATTCGCGCCGACTACTATTTTGCTTCATAAGGTTCAATTTTCCAAGAAAAGCTGAAATTACACCATTTGCTTTTATTAAATTGAGGCTGTCCTCTTGTAATTGTAAGTTAATGTCATTAAATTTTTTGGACAAATCTGTCAAATACGCGATATCTACTTTCGAATTGATCAGGTTTTCTTTTAAATCTGGATCTTTACTTTCCAGAAACTCTAACACTGATTCAAAAAGTGAGTAAAATCTTGTGAAACATGCACCTTTCAACAACCAGCGTACTTCAGTGTGTAAGAGCAATCGTTGGAAGTCTTCATCATTTTCATCGCACAATTGTGCAAATAAACGCGTATTCAATGGATTACTTCTTATTTTGTTAACTGCATTAATCACAAATTGAAACGATTGGTGCAATTTATCACTCAAATTTTTCACTATTAGGTATTGTCGGTGGATGACACAGTGATCTGCAGTTACCTCTGGTATAATTCTTTCAAGATGGCTTATAAACCCACGATATCGCCCGACCATGACAGGAGCTCCATCTGTTGCCGCCGAAATAACGTTTGTAAATGGAATCGATTTATCCCTAAAAAATTCACTCAGGACATTAAATATTGATTCACCTTTAGTGTCCGTCTCCAAAGTTTTCGCGAATAGTAGCTCTTCATGAATTTCTTCATTCATAACAAATCGGACATATGCCAACAATAATACTTCATTACCAGGTAAAGTTGACTCGTCCAGTTGAATAGAAAAATAAGTGTTTTGTAGACACAAGAAACTTTCAATATTAGAGCTCATTTCATCAATTCGTCTTTGTACAGTGTTGTTACTCAAAGAAATTCTTTTGAGTATGTCAAATGAGGATTTGTGCAGAAAAGTTTTTAAAACCTCTTCAATAGCGGGTAAAATTAACTGTTCTCCAATGATGTGCGGTTTTCCAGAATTCACTATAAGTAATGAGATATTGTAAGATGTCCTCAAGCCATCATCGTTACTTTTAGACGTTGAAGCGAACATGCCGTGCACGCTGGGTCTCTTTTTATATTTGTCTTTCAATGTTGGAAAATATTTCAAATCTTTACCTATTTTATCAGGATGACACCTTCTTAGATGATCTTCGAGCTTCGATGGTTTCATAGAGAGTCAAAACTTTGTTGCATAAAAGGCATATCGGCAATCGCTTGTCTGCCTTTGATGGAACGAAACCAAATTTTAAATAATCAATACTGTACTATCCGACATTTCTTCTTAGATTCAGCCATGTTTCATATCAATTACCTACCTGTAAATAAAAAAAAAACTTTGTTTTAGTAATCTTAAGGCGGTCTTACTTAACAGGATATGGCGTGGCATATTTTAACTGAGTAGGATTAATTAATTATAGCAATGAATTCAACAAAGTACCGGTGACTTTGATATATTTCTGTAAATTCGATGTAAAATACTTTTAAATAATATTTTCATATCAAAACTCCGTGATTTTAATTATTTATTTATTACCTTGATGCACGTTACGACGAGTATGAAAAGACACGAACAATTTATGAAAATATATTTAATGATTGAGTGAACCACCACATAGTCGGGAAATAAAAAAAATTACTAATAAAGTAGGGACAAAAGGTTCAATCTTTTTCGGCCTTCTGTTCTTTTATGGAAGTATCTAATTATGGCTCTGTTCAGTATTTAATTTAGAATACGTAGCTACTGCACGCAAACATTACAAATATATTACAACAAAAATATATCTTCTATCGCAGTTGGGTTGGAAGAGATTTCTTTTAGGAATAAGCCTCACCTTTTGTACCTACGTAATTTTTTGTAATTTGTCTATTTTTGGTTTACTAACGTGTACAATAAATTGTAAAATAAGTAATAAATAAAATAAAAGTATGTATAACAAATTAATTGGCAGATAAGCACTTACTTTTTACGACAGTAGCAAACACTAACATCGATTCACTTTAGTTTTCGAAATTCCGGAAACAAATAAGTAACGTTTATCCTTCGCTTTATTTCATTTCGCTTTTATTTATATAGGTGAAGAATCAAACAAGTTCATGCAAGATTTCAAGCACAAACACAAGTTGTATTTCGTTTCCTTTGCAAGTCTGAACAAGCGTTGCAGACAGCGGTGGCGGCAGCGGTGCGGCGGCGCTTTGCAAGTCACGACACGTTGTACTGAATATGGAATATGCAAGTTTTTACATGTAAAAGTCGCTGAGTTTCTTAAATAAATATTCTCTGCCTACATTGATAAGTGAAGTCAAGCCAACATTTTAGTTTTTCACTACCCTAGTTAGAAAAAGGCATTTATAATGATTAAAAATATTTGAAACGATTAAAGAAGATTTTAATTTGATTACAAGATAGATAAATAATATATACTTTGCATTGAAGTAATCTTTTTAAATGCCTTTTTCTAATCAGGTTATCGAAACCAGATAAATTTTCGTGAACCCCCGCTTACGAATTGTGCACCCCTATTTTTTGGTCACGGCAACGTAGACCCCCGTCGAGTCTCCCGTGGACCCCTGGGGGTCCACCTGGACCACTTTGGGAATCAATGGGCTAGATTTTCAGTAAGACAGTTATTAATTTATTACATTTATTTAGTTATTAATCCGATATATTTACATATTATATTGACGTTTGACAGTCATGACGTATTGTATCAATAACTGTCATATGCACCCGACTGACTATCCGCTATCCGTCATAATGTTTCAATGTTACAATATGTTATTCACAAATTGAATTATTGACACTTGAGTAACTTGTATATAGAAACAAACAAACAAACAAATAAATAAATATTGTCTATTTGTCTTTGCGTTTGTGCGCGTTAATCTCAGAAATGGCTTAACCGATTTCGTTATCGTTTACACTTATGTATTTCAGTAAGCATTGCTTAATATTTAAAGTTCGTTTCATTTCAATCAATCCATAAAAGTTTTAATTAATGTAAGGCGTAGTTTTTCTGAAGCAAAACGGGGGTGGTTTGCTAATGATAAATATGAACGTAAAAATATTATTGTTTGATAAAATGAGGTTATATAATCATATTTTCAACGTTATTAACACGTATATACTTACTGTATACATGAATTACAAAATAACATGATTAGTTGTAATTATTTTTTTTATTTGAATATTTAATTAAAAATTGTTGGCAAAAAGCCGAAAGTCGTTAAATATAATAAATGATCATTCAAAAGGAACAAATATTCGAGTAATCTAATGAAAACTTTTGAAGACTTATTGAGTGATAACCGACTTAGTACATTTAGGCCTATCAACCTGATTATTATCATGTGTCAATTAACGTAAAAATAATGAAGAGCCGCTGATGCGTTTAATATCTTGAACGTCACAAAGGAAATACATACACGTTCATTGCTCTCTTAACGGTAGGTGTGGTTGTTGTGTCGACACTTTTGAAATTTAATTGAATAATTTCTGTTTACTCTGTAACCGGGCATACACCGAAATGGTGTTTGTTGTGTTGTATGAAAATATTTAAATGTTACTGCCTTTATGATAATAAGCTCAGTTATAACAAGAATCTTACCCTTGAGATAATCAATTTTACGTTGGAGATAAAACCATAAATCCTCATCCACATGAGTTTCCTTACAATGTATGTATGTTACAAAAGTCTGATTAATTAGGATTACATTCAGTTTTTACACAAGGAAGAAAGCTTTATAATAAAATTATATATGTATTCATGGAATTGTCACATTGTAAATATAAAGTTTATTTCAAAAGATTATTATAATGATGGACAACAGTTGATATGAGTTTGAAATTTAATAGCAGTACTTACTAAGTTTCTCTGTATATGTGAGTAGAGAACTTCTCCTTTGTCTTTCACTGTCGCTCGTAACGTGGTATACAGAAAATAAATTATTATTTAAAAATACTTTTTCATTTACTACTTCGTAATAAAATTATTATTAATATTTATTGATAAACCAAAGGACGAAGGAACAAACTTAATGATTTACTAATGTGTTTTTTCGCGGTGTGACGGAACAACGTCGTAATCTCTTATACATCTGCCACTTGCTTGAATCTGTATCGAAATAGTTAATGTCGATTGTTGCAAATTTTAAACGTTTTGAAAACCGAAAATTTCCCCTAGTTTTGAAACGTATAACGTTCGTATAACGCGCGCACTCATGCGAACGAAATCAATTTTAGCCATTGTTATCATTTTAACACCTCCTAATTACTTCGTGCTTACCGAAACCGTGTTATATTTTAAGAGTTAAATAAATAACACTAAATTATTTAATGAATACATTATTTTATTCTGTATGAATATTAGATTGGTTTACGTACGTATTTTACCTATACATACTTACATCAAGTTATGCCGCAAATGTCACAAAATTAAATACACACATAATTTATATCAAAAGTTGAAAACAATATTTTAAATGTAGTTTTATATAGTCGTAAAAGTTAAAGCCATAAAACCCATATTATAACATTCGTGCTGTGTTAAAGAACGAGTTGTCGTTCTTTAGTTCGTTAAAAGTGTTGGCTTATTTATCTGTGGAACTCTCGAACACATGTCATACGATAATGAAAAGGTTTTTATACATTTACTATGTGCTGTAAATAAATTGGCTCCTCTAAGTCATTATACCTAAAAGCAAATTACTGTACAATTTTGTGGACGTTGGATATTTTAGGTTATAACATTACAATTAATACTTTGCGAAAAAAAA
>PDGT01000013.1:6169410-6181347 GCA_003671415.1 Megathymus violae | reverse complement strand
AAAAAAAAAACAGTAAATAGTAAACCAGAGAGCTTTTCCTTAATCTTTTTATTTTTATGATCTTTCAAAGGATTTAATCGTAAAAGTAACATTCGCACTGCATTAATTCGCAATCGTCTACTGCTCGCTTTTCGTATCCACAGTCCATAGAATTTAAGTTCGATATGTTATGTATGTTTTAAATTTATGTCGACATGTTCATACACAGACAGACCTACGGGAATAGATAACAAAAGTAACGTTTTGACTTCTAAATCGATAACAAACCCTTCCTACATTAAAGTTTCATACTGTAATGATGTTCTAAATATAAAAGTAAAATTATTAATTTGATCAATTGAAGCCTTAAACATTATTTGGAAAAATAGAATTATTTAGTTTTTAATTGGACTGTTCCATATCCGATTTTGTTTTTGTGGACACGCACGTGGTCATGACGATAGCGACACAAGTGGAAAGGATCATTCCATCATTCATCATTCACCATTCAGGGCGAGGACACGACTACGAACACTCTTACTTAATTTTTAGATTGGAATTTAAATTGAAGTGTTAAATCTATGAGCGTTCATACGGCTAGTCTCTACACTATAAAAGCTGCTATGTAATCCTGGGTTTGATTTCATCACAATACTAAGCTTCAAAATCTAAAAAGTATTGTATTTGAAATGACTGACTATTTTTCCAGTTTTGGCATGGGACGGACTTTTAAATTACAATGTTGTTTGGAGCCATTTCTTGGTATAAAGTATAAGTATAAATCTAATAGCAATCACTTTTCCGTTCCTATGGACCTGTATCAGGTCTTTGGAACTTTTGGCTTATTTTGTTTGCACAGTGCAAAGTTAAAAGAGACTGCAAGGTTCTTCTCGAATAAACTTCATAATTAAAAATTATTAAGCAGACAAGTTAAAGATACGATGTTACGTTGGTCCAATTTTTTTATTTGGTACGTTTTGGTATTTTCATTGTGAAACATAAATATTACGTACAACTTATTTGGACTGCATTGATTTCAAAGTTGTACTTGTAAATTTGTTAATGAAAAAGAATGATACTTACTTTTTTTTGTAGGTGTCAGAGTAGAGTAAGCTAGGTAACGCAAGTAACGCACTCGCACACCATACGGTGAATAAGGATGCTCGTGCGACGCGTCGACTCAGCCTGTGTTGCAAGGGTTTCACTATCGCCACGTACCTAAATAGAAAAAATACACTTGTAATGATTATATTACACATATTTAAAGAAAGGCATTAATTTAGTACATAACATTATCCAAAATTCAGCATAAGACATGTCTGTTTTTTTCCGTGATCTGTTTTTGTCACCTGTCTATTTTGATGATTTAGTAACAGAGAACAATTAGCTCTGAAACAATAAGCCTACGGACGAACAATTATTGTTTCTTTTAAAAGTAAATACCAAGTAAAATAATATCATGTCAACATAATTGTATCTCATGTTGAAACAATATTATTTTACACTATTAGAAGCCTTCGCTTCGCTTCAGAAAAATATATATGACTCTCTGGCTCGAAGGGCCCGGATTAAAATTCTGCATACACACCTAACTTTTCAGGTACGTACTTAATTGATAAATAGTAACTATCACATGCTTCGTTGAAGGAAACTTCATAGGGATAACGGCAAACCTGAGAATTGTACATAATGTACACAAAAACAGTCATATGTAAATTATCCAGATCAATAATGAATTAAAATAGAACAGAGTTACATAAGTTCCAAATATCGTAATGTAAATACGGCTTCCAATATCATTCACCATGAGCTTTGCTTTGCTTAGTAACAAACTGAAACTCAGCGAGTTATAAAATACAGAGAGAGCGAGAGAGTATTTATTTATTTAAATAAATTAAAATGAAATAAATAAACATTTTACATTTAAATAAATAAATAAGTAAATACAGAGATTTATAACTTAAAATTTTGGGTAATTCGTGATTCAAGCTTTGACCTCGAAATATAATTGAATGAATGAATTAAAGCAATGTGTATGTAGTACGAATATGTATAGTTTTATATAGGTTAGAAGATGTAAAGTAGATGAAATAAGGGTTTTGGGTTTTGGGTTTTGAGCTTTTTTTAAATTTATTTGTTATTTAGATTTATTTGTTAGGCTGTTTTATACGTTTCAGTTTGGTAAAGCTGTTAACATCGAACAAGTTTCTAGTCAACACATCAACACCACATAAAGATTAAGAGATTGTGAATCTTGTATGAGTAATTGAATTTAAAAAACGCCATTTTCAAAAAACTAACTAGCGGAGTTTTTATGAATTTGTAACACTAAAGCTAATTTTGATAGATAATTCAATCGTTTTCAAAAAATGTTATTTATTTTATAACAGGTAACAAAATACTATTCACAGGTTTTTAACTCACTACTGACTAAATATTTATTTACATGTTCGTAAATGATATTACTACTACATCAATACTTAATATAGCTCATATGCATAGAAACTGCATAAAAATCACATTAATCACAATGTGTTAGGTTCATACCAAATAACCTTCACTAAACCATTTTTACACCGTCGATATTAGGGAATTGACTGAATTGATAAATATTCCAACAATATCTATGTATTTTCTTCTACTATTTTTGACAATAAATCGCCTAATTAACTTTCACATTCACTTACAAATAGGAACTATCTTAATTAATATTAAAATATTACTAAATAAAGTTGTACAACCGTATTTTTTTTGTAATAAATTATTATTATAACTATATGTATGTTCACACTATATTGTAGGCAAGTTTCTATATAAATCCACAAATAATTAAAACTATGGCTAAAGGTTACCTTATTAACTTACAGTATTAAATAAATAACGTAAATTTATGTCTATACAAATAAAATATTACATAAAAACTTCGAATCAATAATATTAAAAAAAATTAAAAGTGCGTATAATTTAATTCGATCGCTTTAAGAATCCCAAAGGTTATGAGATTAATTTTTTTAATTTTTTTTTCTTTTTTATGTATTTGTTCTTTGTATATCTATATGTTAAATGATTTCAATAAATTCGCGTTAATAGATTCTTTTTGGATTTGCTCATTGATTTTGCAGCATGCATTGCATTTTGTGCACAATGATCTTTGAAAATAAAGATGATAAAATTTTTGATACCAAAACAGAATTGGTAATAAGGTGTTGTCACGAGTACATAAAAGGTTCATTTAGTCATAAAAAGCTCATGGAAATTGGTAGTCGTATAAATAAATTGAACTCGATTCAATTATGTAGTTTGCATGTGACACGCCGTAATTGGGTCAAGACTGCGCTATTTGATACTTTTGGCGGCCATGTAATTGACGTAATGTCATTTTGTACAATGGTTTCAATTTCCTCAGTAAACAACTTATAATGCTCTATCAGATATGAGATATCAGTGGACCTCTCAACTAACAAGCAGTAGAGCGACCACATTCTAATTAGTCACCGACACCCATGGACGTCGACAACATCAAAAGCTTGTTGATTGCTTAACAATATCGATAGAAGTATATAATATATAGTTTTAGTTTAAACGGTAATAAAGCGACTACTATAGATATATACATACAGTATATATATATACATACAGTATATACTATCTCCTTTGCCTGGGCGCAAAAAAGAACGTGTTAAGGGGAAACTGCTCGTTCGAATAGATAATTCTGTGCCGTCTTAATTTTGATAATTTTGAATTGTTTTAAAAAAGTCTGCTTGATTTTCCATTTTGTAATTTATTAGTTTCACCACTAAATAATAATTGTGATCTTAGTGAAGGCTACCCTCCGGAAAGTGGGGGGAGGGGAGTGGTGAATGCTCATAGCATACCAGCGGAGCCGGCTGCGCTGGTTATGTGGGACTCCCGAAAAACCTTGGGGCCTACCCACTAAACACCATTCGAGGCTGGCTTTGACCTGAAAACCTCTAAGCCGTCATCTAATGCGACTCCCTTTAGGGAAAGGGGGCGCTAGCTGTCCAGACATGCGCTCATCGTCTTATATAGGTGCTTGGCGGTGATTGTCCGCCATCCCCTCCTCTTAACGGATGTGACCTCACTTTTCTCCTAACAATATATATATATATATATATATATATATGTGTGTGAGATGTACGATTGACAAATAGCCAGATTTTCTTCTTTTATAGTTTAATTTTAATTCACACCAATAAAACAATTCGTCTCAAACTCGTCGTCCCTCTCTGACATCTTAACAACCAAATCGTATTCCATCAATGTTACCAACTTAATCATAAATAAAAATTGCTAATAACTAGCCATTCCCACATATATATTGTACTTTACTGACAAGATTATGTCTTCGTTACAGTAGACTCCGGTTCGAACCAATGAGATTTTACGCAAGCAAATCACCGCAGAAGAATTTTTACAATTTAGTAGCGAATTTTCTCAAATGAGCAATTATATAACAGTGATAACAGATTTAAACGTAGGTCTTCTACGCCTCCTTGGCCCTAGGTTCGAACCCTGTACGGATCTTCAGGATTTAAGTTATGTGGCGTATTCTTAGTGGGATGGTTATGGCTTGTCACGATAAACTCAAAATTCACCTTCCATTTATAATACCTAATGTTACCGTGATAAAATTAATGTTTTAATTATAAATAAACGTTGCTCATTTTCTTCATTTATATAAAATATAAATTATTGTTCAATGTAATATAAAACATGTTAATATTGTCTTTAGAATATATTTAGAGCTTTCGTATATATTTTATTAAAGTTTTAAATTTATAATATTTTGTAGCTCAATTTTTACTTCCAATAGTTGTCAGGAATAATCTTCTATTAGTCCGTTAAGTACATGTTTGTCGCAAGATAGCGTTATGCTTAAATGATTTAACAATGTTTAACCCCAAAGTTGGGGAAAAAAAAATACACATATTTAAAATCATGCATGACCACCAATCTTTTATTGTAAAACACGGATTCACACACAATAGGTCATTATTGTAATCATTTGTAAATGTTATAATTTGGATGTACACAATGTATTGTAGTAGTTGCTTTACCATCTTTTATGAAGGTTATGGTCGGCGAATTGCTAGCTGTGTGGTGACAAATGTCTACTGCCTCACACACCCATCTATGACACCAAGAATTTAACCAAAATGTTACCGACCAAAAAAGGAAACGAAGCTGCTGCTTATTTACTTAGCTCCCTAATCCAGCAATCAAACATGCAAAATAATTTCACGATTGTTTATCCTAAGAGGTAACACTTGGAGCGTAAAAATCGCCTCTTTAATCAAGTTAAATAATTTAAACTCGATCTTCAACTTCCCATTAAACAGACATTTTACATCCAATTTAGGAAATCTTTTTGCCAATAAAAGTAAGACTCCCGATTTTATTCCATAATTGAAAGTTAAGACTATGAAGAAGTTTATTATGTAATATAATTTTATGATTTATATCATTTATGTTATTAAAAACATGTCGAATATTTCCTGAATCGGACGCAGGATAGGAAGACGGTGATTGCGCTTTGTCATATGGCGGAAATCATAAGCAAAAAAATTAAACTATTACGCTCGCAAGAAAAGATCAAATTGCTCCCTTTGAAAGCGGAAACCGAAGAAATAAAACCTGAAGTAATGCCATAATGTCATGTTGTTTGAGCAACAGCTTATTCGTGATTATTTCAACTTGCAAACTCAGTAATAGCGAACAGAGTCGAGCCATTAAAGAATCATTTATGAATAAAGGCGTATACATGAAGATATTTAATACTATTCTAAGGTTAGATACAAAGGTATTTAATAATGCTTAATAGGTTCTTGAGAAATCATCATCATAATTACAATCCATATATGTCCCACTGCTGGGCTCGGGTCTTCTTTCATAATGAACACACTTCACTTCACTTCCCACACTTTCGAGTACGGAGAACTCTTAGATGTTCAGATTTCCTTATGATATTTTTGTTTACCGAAGCGAATAATAATTAATTTGTAATACGCATGTTTAAAAAATGAGAACTGCGTGTAAAATTTGTAATTAAAAAAAAATGTAAATTCGTAAATTGTTTACCTAACAAAGACCTTGAATTTACTAAATTGTTTTCTAATCATAAGATCGTCTGTGAAGCCGGACGATTATTACTAATCTGTTACTTCAACCTAAAGAGAAATACTGGGCCACGGGGATTGATATTTACATGCATATTTTATAAATATAAAAATAAATAGTTAGTCAAATATAGGCCTATAACAAAAGATAAGAGACTGCGCTTTAAAGCTGGAGTCTGTGTCAGAATCCGCGGAACCCTACCTTTGTAACAGAGTGATCCCGATGGTCTATATACAGCACTATTTAATGCCATAGATTCAGAGTATAATAAAATATTTAAATATAAATATATAGATGTGAGTAAAAGATATAAATTCAGGGATTCGGCAACGACAGGTATTTTTAAAAGCAGAAGTAAGTTGTATGAATTGTATGGTGAAAAACAATTCAATAGGGCACCGTCTTTTCTTGCACATGTAAAGACATATTCTAAAATTTTTAAATCTGTTTGCGTTCAGGCAAAATAAATACATATTAGGGAAATAATTCAAAATTCTAATAATAAAATTAAAACTACGTGGAACGTTATTAGTAATGAGACCGGTATGAATAAATCACACGACACGAAATATGAATAAGTGATAAATAACAATAAAATCACATCTGATAATGAGGTAGCAACGGCTTTTGAAAATAAGTTTCAAAATATAACTGTTGCGTTGACTAACTTACTAACTTCATCGCCGGTAGAAGCGTTTAATCGATTAAGAAAATATGTTACTGCATGTAGTATTTTATTTGAATTCAAACATACTACAGCGTTAGACTACTTATAGCGGTTTGCTGTATTTTATTAGCGAATATGCAGACACCTTTTCGTAACGGTAGTAGAAGCCTTAAATGACGTGCATGAGTGTATTTACAGAATACCTACATGATTAAATAAATTTGAAATAGAGTTTTATAGGCGTTAGTTATATATAGATTGATAGTTAACCCAGGGAAAGACGGTCACATCAGTGACGTTAAGATAGGACGAGGCCTCCCGGTTGGTAACGCGCTTCGCACTATTTCAACGGATGATGAGTGTCTCGAACGTTCAGAGGGCCCTTGAGCGGAGAATGTAGATGACGTGTATGACGGGTACAGAAGTGAGATTAGAATATAATAACTAACATTGGTCGTAGACATTGTCCATTTGACACAGACGGTAATATAAAAGTTTATTTATAATAATTATCATTAAATACATACGTAATATAGTTGATTTTTACTCCTATTTATACTATTTTGGTAGTCATTATGTTGCTTATTTATAACAAAATAGCTTCATTTTGACACTTGCGTTGTTTTTGACACCTAATTATTTAGCCGTTCCGCCTTAAGTTTCAGAAACCCTTTTTTTGTTATCGGGGAGAAATCTTCAGAGGTAGGCTACACTGGAGAATCCTCTTATTCTTAATGCACAAAAATTCTAATCTAATTTAAAAACTCGGTGCAATTATAAAGTTCATTTTACCATAAATGAAACGCATGTGTTTTTAACGACATATTATGTTATCTACGAGAATATGAGGACTAAGAAAGAGAAAGTGCGAATTTTGTATTTATATGTATGCGGAGGATAAACTCCGGAACCACAGCACTTATTAAAAAATACTTTACCATTTGAATGTTATGTTATTTTGGATGGTCATAGACGATGTATCATGTACATACATATGTGAGTATATATATATATATATTATCATAATTGTTCAACCAGAACGACGTTGAATCGAGCCACAAGTTATAAATAAAAGTGTAAAATTAAACATTTTATTCTTAAGTACATTTTGATCACAGTTTCATGTATTTCTAAATAAAGAAAACGTAATATTTTTCCTCCGATTAAAATATATATCGCCCAATTTAAGAAGTTACCCAAATAATTATCGTTAATGTCACTTTAAACCATAGAGTTACGTAACAGAGGAACACTCATCGCAAAATCGCGTCACCAAAACATAAATGTGCATGTGTGTGAAAAATACACTGATGTGCGTGACTTTTAGTGATTCCAAATTGACGTCCATGCATTATCGACATGAATGTCGACTATTCCATCACAGGTTTCTTTGTTATATTCAATTCGTTCTCTTAATTAATTATTACATGTTAAATTAATATCACTATGCTAATCCTAGTAACTTCTTTTTACTTCGCTTCTTCTAAGTTTAACCTTATTTGAGAGGATAAAACAAAACGTGATTACACGGTACTAAAGAAAACAATAATAATAATGCTTATTGGTTTTAATTAATTCTTTGATGTAAATCGATATAACTTATTTCCCTCAGAAAGGAAATAACCAACAAATTTTGGAGGTAAAGATTCTCCATTAATATGTCAGTGATTTCGTAGAACAAAATAGTTACCTTAAAATAGATATATATATATATAGATACTATAAACTTTTTAAGGAACCCAACCTATCCGATTTAACATTCGAATCCATTTTTGTTTTTGAACTACATTTACAAGAAACCTTGAAGAAGTAAAATTTGTCAATAAATATAAAATCACATTCGCCGTTTATTGTCACATCATAAGAATAACACATATAAAATTCGGCAAATTTTATCAATTTAAGGAGCTAATACTATTCAAAAGCCAAAGATGCACGTATATATCAGTCTATCTACTTTCTGTCCAATGTCTTTACAAGCTGTAACCGAAAGTAAAAAGGTAAAATATGAACAAATCTAGGTAAAACAAAAAATATTTATTTATACCTTTTTCAAAATTATCCACTAATCGATAGATTTTATGCAAGCCCTATACGAAACGTTATCATTTTAACGTACTTAATATCTTTTTATGTTACACATAATTATGAAAATTAAAATATTATTCATAAAATGGAGTATTTACTGCATAATTTGAAGATCAACGTCTATGAAAATAAGCATCGTGAAAGTAGTATTGCACTATCAGTACTTACCTGTGTATTGCCTCTTTGTTTGGGTTATTGTTATAAGTAACCCTACAATTTAATACTGAACACGACACCATTACGTTTAATATTTTTAGTCTGATAAAATGTAGAAAGATTGAAATGATTCTCACAAAATAACAAATAGCAATTTTTTGACAGGAGAGTAATGGAGAGTAAATAGTTTGAAAACAGTCCTACGGTAAATTTTCTTGCATCTCTCTCTCGCAAGTAGGATTTTCCTTAAAGCTCCAAATCTCATTCGCACACTGTGTTCCTCTATTATGCAACTCTATGCTTTAAACACGACAAATGTTATATTCAAGAAAATAGGATCTTATATTAACCATTGCTTATTCACATCTATTACAGATGGGACCTCAGACTGTGTTTTTTTATGTAAAAGGTGGGCAAACAGACATACCAGCTGGTCCACCTGGTTATAAGTGGTCACCCTCGCCTATGGACAGCAAATGCATTGCCGGCCTTGAAGAACTCGATAGATACTCTTTTTAAAGAACCCCATATCATAAGGAAAAGGAATGGCTCGGGTGGAAGATTGTTTCAAAGCTCGCAGGTTCGTGGCAGGAAGGAGCGAGAGAAACGAGCGGTAAACAATTGCCATGAGACGAGGTGATGCGGGTGGAACCGCAACCTTTTGCGGGTGGTGCGATGAAGGAAGGTGGATGAGGGCAACAGGTTGAAAAGTTCTTCACAACATTCACCATAGTAGAGACGGTAGAGGACGCATAGGGAGATCCGGATACTTAAGTCCTCTAGGCCGTCTGTAAGATTGGGATCATCGACAATTCGAACAGCACGCCGTTGTATGGAGTCAAGAGGGCTTAGTTGGTAACTGGGTGCAAAGGCCCAAAGGTGAGAGCAGTATTCCATATGTGGTCGAACTTGGGCCTTGTAGAGCAGCAGGCGCTGCTTCGGCGTGAAGTACTCCTTCGCCTTATTCAGTACACCCAGTTTTCTGGAGGCGAATTTAGCTTTCTTATCCAGATGACCCCCGGTACTGAATTTCGTTCGAAATTTCGACCGCCAAGATCCCAATACTAAATCATGAATTTGTTTCAGTACGGACAAAAAGTTGTTACCGGTACAAGTACCATCAATAAAACATTCGCAGTTTCTTGCTATCTCTCTATTTGTACGCCCATTTTTTTTCAATTATGCAATAGATTTTAATACGGTTATAACTATAATAATTATAATAAGGTTTTTCATCACAATTATTTAACATTTCCGTTTAATTTCACGTAACAGTTAGTTAAATAATACGTTTTTCCTTACCGATTTGTTATTGCTAGTTGGACGCTGATAAGCAATAATATGTCAACCCACAAAAAGTGACATTTGGAGTTGTTTTTGTTTCTGATAATATGTACCATATACAAATATTAAACAAACATTAACATTATACAAAAGTGTTTCAAATCACTTAAATGAAATAAGCATGAAAAAAGATTATTTTATTATAAAATAAACGGAAAATCACGTATATAACATTAGAAAACCAGGCGGTCATACGAAATGACCGCTGTTTTAGATATTATAAATTGTAATTAAAATGATTTGTGCAAGTATGGGTGAATCTACCTGATGAGATGTACTACGCACAACTCGTTAGTTGTTTTCGCCTCCTTTTATTTTTCAACATTTTATATTTATATTTTATTTCGCAGGTTTCTATGTAATTCATATGTAAATATAGTTAAATGCATAATAAGCAACAATTGTATGAATTAAAAATATTTACATGTTCTTAAATACCATGATAATTTAATTAAAACAATGTTAACTGCATGTATGGTATCAGTGTATATGGACTATTTGAATGCCGTGGCAACTTCACCCCATTAGCTAGTAGAGTTATGCAAACAACCAATAAGCTATCGGCGACAAACGGACACTTAAGCCGCATGTAATAAAGACTTGGTAATATGCCGTTAAGCTCTTTATCTCGGTCGACATTCAAAGTAACGTCATATCTCGTTACAATAAAGAAGTTATGATACTTGACGATGTCATCCAGTTATCTCGCCTTGCACCCGGAGCTTCGCTCAAACTTCACACCATGAAAGCAGTTTTGGTTTCACATACATACGTATACGTGATGCCGACCTCGAACTCAGGTCAAAAACTCTAATCACTGTATGAACAACTTGTTAATGCTTAACGGCATATAAAACTATTGACTTATCAGAAATCACTTACAGCTACTTTACAAAGTGTAAATAACAGTTACGTCGGGACTAGAGATGATCAATATAGGCCAAAATACTTTTAATGAGATACTCGGCTAATGGTACAGAGACGCATACTCAAACACACCTATTTATGAAATCACAAATTGATTATACGGCGCACAGCGGTGTGAAAATTCGATTTCCGTTAAATGAATGTATTTATGAGTATTTTCTGGCGTTTCCTCGCATGTTTATTGAGGCGTATAAAGAACAAATATAAATAGAACCGAAGATATTAGGAACACTTACTGTATATTTAGCTTATTTCCTAAATAAATAACAAGGTTTACGCGTTTTCTATTTATGTAGGTTTGTATATATTGTTACGAAGCTTCTCGAAGTCGGCAGGCTTACGAAGTTTCTAGAAGGGTGGCCGACCGTTACGGTGAGACAAACAATAGAGGCAATAAAAGAGAAACCCAGGTAGTAATAAAAACTACCTGGGTCACTCCAGGCCAATTTGGCCCGTATGCCTCAAGCAAAAGAGGCGAGATTACCGTAGATGAGGGCCGAAATGGGGATGTTTACCTGACGCGCTATTGTTATTTCGATTTCCGGCAATTCCTCTTGCTGTTGTTAACTTCCACGAAGGGCGTGGAAGGATCTGAAAGCCCGGAAATCGATATAAATAGCGGGCAGGGTCGGCCACAA
>PDGT01000013.1:6103703-6169046 GCA_003671415.1 Megathymus violae | reverse complement strand
ATAGCGGCGCTCACTCGCAAGACATGCGCAAGCGCACGCGGCTTATTATATTAATTTTGTATTTCATAAAAGGGAAACTATAGTACATATCGTCAGAAGAAAAGCAGTTTTCTTTGAGTCAAGACCCCCAGTTCACAACTGGAGCTTGATACTCAAACAAATACCTCAGTTTGACGTTGCTTGGGTATAGTTTGCAAACTTAAATACTGCTTTTCCCGAAACGATGCAACGTGGGAATAACTTTATGAAATGTAAAGCTTCATCTCTCATCAGACTCGACTTTAGCTTATAGTTCAGAAACTGGAGTAAACTGAACATTTTTAGATACTCCTGATTTCTGATAAGACAAGAAATAACGCATGTAAAATTGTTGCTAGGTAGTTTCTCAAAAATATGGTTTGTTTTATAAATATACTTTATGAAATTAAAAGCTTCTTCTCTCATGAGACTCGCCTTTACCTTATAGTTCAGAAACTGGAGTAATCTAAACACTTTTAGATACACCGAAAATATTTAAAATATTTGCCGGCTTCGCTATTTAGGTACTTACAAATTGATTTGTATCTTTTACTTTTGATCATTCATAAAATAATCTATATCGTTGTATACATAGGCTTTTGTTTTATTGTTAACTAGTGATTAATAAATATAATGTTTTATTTTAACATCGACCACGTAATTTTAATATCCATTAATAAATTGATGACTGTTACACAATTTCACCCATTGCTAGAGTGGTCTGAGTTTTACTTCGTATTTTAATGTCTTTTCTTTAATAATTTTAACGCTGCTATATCAATGTTAATATTGAGCGAAAATGTATCGTGCGTTATTAAGAAATGCTGTTTTTAACTTACCCAAAACAATCCATATGACCAGCGTATTTCCGATCACGGCCAGGAGCAACATGGCGGCGAAAACTACGAACCATGCCAACTGTCCCCACCATGGTGGACTGTACGGACGCTTTCCTAGTCCCATGCAGTTGCCTAAAGTCACCCTGAGGAAATAATGAAACAACATGTATGTTAATATATTATTTCATTGACTGTGCTTTTGATCTTTATGAAAAAATATTTGATTTTGCGCAGTGGATCAAACATGCCAGGCACATAATCTAGTGAAATGATAGTAAAGGTATGGGTTAACTTATTTGAATTAATCAAAATATTTTATTTTAACAAAGTAATGTTATTACACATGACACAAGAGAGAAGAACCTGAATTTTATTGACAGACTACGGATATGTGTTGTGACACACCCTTAATCTAACGATTAACTTGTCAAAAAAAAGGTAGATAAAAACCTTTCTTTGTTATCATATTTCAAATTCAGAAACATTTTTTCAATATACATTAAAAATATTCAGATACATAGGTTATAGGTAGAGTTGGACGGGCAAATATTTAATGAATACCAAAAGTTATATAACAGATTTAAATCCATAAAATAATGTTAAAAAGTTGAATAGCAAAGAAAAATAATATATACGGTCTGTTCTGAACAAGATGTCAAAAACAATGTTATAATATAAGACAATGTAATTCTAAGGGACTTAGACAATGCTACATTGTCTGGGAAATAAAATTCTCGTAGTGGTTTTCATAAAAATAGGTCATTTATTCGTACTCATTCTATTAATCACAATTCACAAGTCAACAATTACTCCACACCAGACCACTACAGACTGTGTGCAATTTTTTTCTTTCTAAGAGCGCTTTGGTAGCCTACTTGGAAAAGTTATTTTCAAGAATAAATATTTGAATTGATTTTTAGGACAGAAATCACAAAGTAAAATAACAAAATATACAATTTCGATTGTTATGGACAATTCGAATTGATTATTTTGTATCGATGAATTCTTCAATATTTTTTTAATGATTGCGGCCTTTTGATGAATTTAGAAGATGGTTACACAAACACTTATAGGCTTAATATCTTTGGGCATATTTGACTTGTCGTGATCAGTTTTTCTACGTTAACCAATGATATCAACTGTATCAATAAATCAATGCAATGTAACTTCACAAAAAGCTTGATGGTAATAATTAACGTAACGGGGTGAAGTTGGTGCATGGAATATTTTTTTAAATTTTAATATCGATATGCTGCCTGTCTGTCTATCTGACCACGTATCACACTCAAACTGTGGAGAAGGTTTGGATGATACTTAAACATTTTAGTAGAGTATATTATGAGTCACATAATCTAGGATATTTTTTATCCCGGAAAATGGATCTGTTCCCGTGATAGGAAATAAAAGTTAATATGGACATTCTATTAGGGGGCAGTAAATTAAATTTTGCCTACTTGGTTGCATTTATTATAATAAATTAATATATTTCTACTAAGACCCTAAACTATCTTTAGACCTCTTTGTAAAAATCCATTCATAAAACAATGCGTGTGCTATTTTAAGCGAAAGGCGTAGATTTTCTGAAGTAAAGCGAGGGCGTGTTACTAGTATGTGATATATCACTACCAATTTTATATAGGTACTTACTTAATTACTATTTACTTACTCTAAAAATATTTAAACAGTATAGACTAAAATAAAAGTAAAAGACGCTTGTTACATACATACATATACATAGTATTTAACGTTAAGATATCTTTTTACGGTAACATTTAACACAACACATCTTATTGCCTCAAACTAATAAAAACATTGTAACGCCTCGCCATATATATTATTTGTTTTGTATATGTTTCAATATATTAAATCATAAAATAAAGATATTTAATAAAAGAAAGCTGTGAAAATTTTCAAAGTTATTGATTGATTGCCAACTTTAATTGGATAAGTACCAAAATAAATGTTTAATTTAACTTTTACAGATATAACTTTTAACGACTACAGATCACTTTTTGAGTGACATAATCTTACAGTTTGAATTAACTTTTACAGATACGACCTGCAATTACTGTGGGTGACTTTGTTAAGAGTGATTTTGATCTTAATTGTAAAAAATGAATTTGGTGGCACAAATGCGGCACTGAGTTACGTAGATTCAAATTTTTAATTTAAGATGTTAGTTATAAGTGATGGCAATAAAATCAAGATATATATTGTTAGTGTTATAAGTAAAAGATCTACAGAAATTTAGAAGATAGAATGTATTCAAGAATTCCTGGCGGTTACAATAAATATAATATAGGAGTTGCAAGATTAAGAAAGTAAAAAGGTCACTTGTAAGTAGGAATCTAGGCCCGTCGCTTCTCTGACGTGTAGCGCGCAGAGGCTTTGCAGACAGGAGCGTGCGTTTAGGGCGCACGAGACTATCGGAATCCCCGGCGTTCAGCGCGACTGGAGCGTGCGTTAATACGCACGAGACGTGTAGATTATCTGGTGTTCAGCACACGAAGACCACCTTGACCAGGCGTGTGTTAGGGCGCTCGAAATATATATATTGTATATATATATTTTAAATCCCGGAGTCGGAGAGTAACAGAAGATTTCCAGCTAGAAGCGCGAGACTGTTTCGTATCGTAATTAAAATACTGTGACTCCACCTGCGAGACTGTTCCGTTAGAGACTTTCAGCATTAGACTCCTTCAAGATTCCAATGTTGTGACTCACACGCGAGAGACTGTTCAGTCTTGTAATAGCTCGCCTTTTATATGTCAAACTTTCTCGGATGATTCTCTTCTTGTGTTCTATTTTACGAATTTAAAATTTCTATTCAGCCTAATAAATTACATTACCAAAAAGGATAAAAATTATACAAATTTAAAATAAAAGTTATCATGATGACAATAACTTAGGACATTTGTCAAATATTTGATAATAATAACAAAACATTAAACCTAATAAAATATATAAAGAAATTACAGAATAAATGGATAAAAGATACAGGAAATTACCATATTTTTATTATTTATTTATATTATTATAATTTTATAGAAAGAGTTACCAACTATGTGAGTACTAAATTACATATAAAAATATGTAAGTATCTAAATACTACAATATATAACGGCGCGTAACATTATTAAGTAATGTTAGTTCATTTTTGAGAATTATAACTTAATTTATGTTTCAATTGTTGGTATTATTCAGTTATTTTTTTAATAATTAATTTCATTAAAGACCGAATGGAGTTGCGTTTGTCATGCCGGGGGCATGTAAGACTGTCTTTCATTCGCAAACCCATTGACTCTAAAATTTTAATTATTATTGTAATCCCTAATTGCTTAGGAGTCTGTATAATTAAAATAATGAAAAGTTTACGCTACTGTTCATTTATTTTAACGTTTCCTGAAGTTATACGCCCATGATGGATTTCCGTATTGACGAGTTCACGAACCAGCAATCAGATTTCCCGTGTTATATACATACATATGTTATCAAATAATAAGAAGTAGAAAGTGTAGAGGTATGATACTAATGCACTCATAACCAGTGACAAAATTAATTTCTATTAAGCCTTAAGTAGTTTGATGAAATAATTTTTCATCATTAACGTTATATTTTAATGAAAGTAGAGTTCGTTCAGTGTCTTATCATTCTCAACCTTGAGTATGCTGATATTTGCTAATTGGACTAAACTGAGATGTAATTAAATAAACTTGGACGTCCTCAGTATATTTGTAGAAAGTTCATGTTTGGCTTACGTAAATATGACTGTGCTACAGAATTTCTTATAAAACTCAAGTTTTCGCCTTCACCGAGATATTCACTCCGTTCTGTTTTCAGTGTACTATTTTATCCGATTTTTTCGTCGTCCCTTAAAAGGGAAATTTAAATTTGCATGATTTGCATGACTGATTCCTCTCTTATTCTAAAACCTGACCCTTAGTGTTCCTATAATTTATTTTTACAAAAATTATTTGAACAAACCGCCTTCTACTGAAAGGTTGTATGATAAAAAAATCGCTGCTATAATGATAAGGCCGCCTATTGAGTATTTATTTGTTGCATAATGATCTTTTTTTATTGTATTTGTTACTATTATTTATTATAAAGAAAGCTAAAGATATACTCGTAATTTTACTTTCTGCCTGTATGTAATACGATTGGTCTACGCTCTAACAAATTATGATTTTTATCATGATTTTTTGTTTTTTATTATATAAAATAGAGTAGAAACATTATTGTTAAGTTTAAATTCTGTAAAAAGGGTGAATAGTAATGTTGCGCTACCAAGTTCATAAGTATAACTCATACGAGTAGAACTGGTTACATTTACTTTGGTGTTTTATGTATGTGTATGTATATTTCTCAGTTTTCGTAGCTCCATGAATAAGAAATATTATTTGACTGCAATAGCAGTACAAAAACAGTCAAAGCTTTATTTACGATCCTGTTAACAAAAGATTCATTGTGATTTTCATTCCCTATTACGCGGAAATAGAACATTTTCCGAGACGAAAAGTTTCGTAGGTTGTACCCATATAAATCACAAATTAGGTCCTTATTTGTACATTACAGGAAAAACTATAGATACGAAGATATTTTTAGAAGTATCGTGTAAAAAGAATATGTTTCTGAATCGTAATGTCTGATTCTGAGTAGATCAATTATGGTTAATGTTTTAAAATACTAGCGGACCCGGCAGGTTAAAACGACCTGGTTTAAACGTTGGCACTGACCGGGTTCAGCAAATATTTTTCTTTATTCAGACTTTAGATAATCTGTATACACCACTTTCTTCACACAATTTGAATATATTATCAATTGATTCCCAGATTACCTTCACAAGAAGAACCCTTCTAAATAACAAGATATTTCATTAAATTCCCATGAACATCTTACGTTCCCCAAATGATCTTAATTCAGTGTAGGTTTTTAATGGGACAGTGAATATTATAGCGAACAGTACGTTAAACTCTATAGACTTATAAAAGGATAATATATTCTTACAAGTATAGCCTTACCTGTTTGATTAAGGTAAAAGCCTATTCGACAAAAGTATGAGGTTACCAAAGTTTTTTCTGTTGTCCGGGACGATTTTGATACCAATATTTTCTTTTTCTCTCGTTGACAGCTTTGAAGTCTATAATCATAAAAATATAAGTATAACTATTAGGGCAAGATATCTTTTTTCAGTTTATTTATTAATTTCCTTATCGGTGATTAACGTTAGATTATGATGAACAACTGGCGACTAGTTAAAAAACCTGAAGTTTCTATACTAATCCGAAACCGGTCGACTGGGGACCTTCTAGTGTATGCTACTCACTTATCACTCCAGAAAAACGGGAAGGCGCTTGCCGTCTCCCTCAATGTCTCAAAGGTCTTCGATAGGGCCTGGCATGCTAGCCTGTTAAGCAAGCTTCCAGCTTATGGTATTTCCTCATATCATATGAATCTCATATTTCGGGCAGTGTCTGAATGGAGCGAAGCCAATCTTGTGAGATTCAACGCAACAAAAACACAGATGTATAGCCTATTCACCTTGGCTCCTACTTTTCTAAATGTATCCCTGGAATGTACTGAACATCTTCAATTGTTGGAAGTTGAAGTTTCTTCGAACCTCAAGTTTGGTCGGTTCATTGAGTCCAAGGCTAAAGCGGTTGCAAAGAAACTTGGGGTTCTTGCTAAGGTTCAGCGGTACTTCACACCGAATCAGCTTTTAACCCTGTACAAATCTCAGGTTCGACCGTGTGTAGAGTACTGTTGTCTTATTTGGATTGTTGCTGTTAAATGACATCTATGTGCGGTGAACTCGATAGTGGGGCGTGCGAAGAGGCTCATTGGTGACCCAGATCTGGTTGAAATTATTCAGTAAAGCCTTAAGCACAGGCGAAGGCCTTTCGGCACCTTTTCGAGAGTATGCGCAGAAATTGTTCGAAATAAAACTTCCATCGTCGTTCCTCCATCGAAAAACTCGACGTACGGCGGGTTTTAATCCTTACTTAGTGAACGTATCACCTGTACAGACGGCGCGGTTTGCGTCGCCATTTATTGTGCGCATTGCAAAGGACTGGAATAATATGCCCGCGTCGGTATACCCGCCATCTTAAAATGTGGGAGTCTTCAACAGAGGGAATAGGCTTTTATAAGTTAGTACGTTCAACATGTTAAAGTTCATCACCACTTTCCAGGTGGGATTGTTGTCAAGCATTTACTTATATTTTATACTATGTAAAAAAAACTATTAATATAAAGATAGGGTGCGAATTTTGTGAGTTTGTTTGTATGGGAAGAGTAATCTTCTGAAACACGACATCTATTTGAAAAATTCTTTTACCATTTCAAAGGTACATTATTCCGGATACACATAGGCATATATAACATATTTATATATCACTAGCGGCCCGCCCCGACGTCGTTCGGAATATTAACAATGAATTATTATACATATGTATTTGATATTATAATAGCCTATGACCATCCGGAATGATGTACCTTTTAATTGAATAAATAATATTACAAACAGGTGCCGTGGTTTCGGAGATTAATTTCCGCATATACACAAACTTACAAAATTCGCACTTTATAATATGAATACTATTTATAATATTAATATAGATATAATTGTTCAACCCCAAGGAAGCCGGGGCAGGCAGCTAATAATATATACCTACTTTCGAACAAAGTTATAATTTATTTTATAAAACTTTCACGTATTTATATTGGCCGTTGTTGTGTTGAATTATAGAGAAATATGAAAAGATGCTGTCATAATCATTATAGTCCCAATGCTAAGGCTCGGGTCTCCTCTAATAATGCGATGATTTAAGACCATAGCCCGCCGCGTTGCGCAAGCTCGGATTGACTAACTTCACACAGTTTTAGGTTTCCTCACGATGTTTTCTTTCGCAGAAGCCAGTAATTATTAGTTTGTAATACGCAGATCATTTGAACATTTTATAACTGCGTGCTGGATTTTACGTCGAGTTTCCCGTGCGAAACGACGTTCAGTCCCCTGATTCGGCTAAGATGCTTTAATATTTTGTTTTATAATAACTTCACTCTTAGTTCCAATATTCTTATATGTAGGTACTACAAACAGATAAAATCGGAGCCAAAATTAAGCGAATCAAAATGTAATCATGACAGCTTTTTTATGTATCATTATACATGCATTACAAAAGCATAGCGTAAGGAATTTTCAGGGATATAATGATTTGTAGTTACGAGCGCCGAACGGCTCGCAACTTATCGAATTTTTTATGTGCTCTGTTGTGCGAACTAACTAAACGAATATTATCAATATCTAAATATAGAAATTTTCGCTCAAGTAAACCAATACATCACACTCAAACATTCTTTTTGAGTTAACTCCAAATAATTCTTGATAATGATAGTGAATGTAAATGTGTATAATACTTTACTTTATAATATTGTAGCAATATCATTTATTGCTTTCACATTATGCTTTGGTGTACTAATAGTCTGTTATGACTGTTAATAAGATATTACTGTCAGTGCCTGGAACTCGTATTGTATTTCAGACTGACATGAAATATTTCTAACACCAGTTATTTTAATTATGAATACTAATTAAAATTATTTAATTTAATTATTTAATTGGCCGTATTGGGGCGGCTTTAGAATACTACCCCCAATCCCATACTGGCAGAACAGGGTGTCGTAAGAGGCGACAAAAGCCAGCCTGCTTGGTGGTAGGGCTACGCGTATGGATTATATTATCAGTATTATTATTAAGTTATTCATATTATTACTGGTATTATTATCTTTCCGTGAAGCCTGCCTGGCTAGCTACCACCCTCCTGCTTGAGTCAGCCGTCAAACGACTCGTCGTGTTCCGGCTGGGGGCTTGAGAGCCAGTACATTCTTTCTAACCTTCTTCTCATATCCTGGCCGGCAACGCATCAATGATACCTTTGGTCTTGCTGATGTCCATGGGCGACGGTGACCACTTACCATCAGGTGGCTCGTCTGCTCGTTTGTCGGCTATTAACATAAAAAAACTAAGATTTTGGTTTTCGTAATATTTACTGTCATGTCAAATGACCATTACCTGTTTCACGATAATAAGTGGAACGTTATAAATTGTTCACTGAGTTACTATTGTCTAAATAAAATGTTACGTGTCAGGATCCGCTGGTCCGTGATATGCCACAATAGTTCCGCTGAGATGTTAATACAAGTCGAGAGATATGTTTTCGTAAGCATATTGAAAGAGCTTTTATTATTTATTTTATCGCCATGTGCTTCCTGTAATTAAACAACTTTTATCCGCGCTTATGAAATAAATTTCACTTGACGTACTCGTATGAGATTATTACATAAATCCACTGGTATGTGAACTAATATGTTCTTGGCTGAAGTAACAAGCATCAAAGTGAATTTCAATTCCGCTCGCCTCGTATGATACTACCCATTTGTCGTCGGTCAAGAACAGAGAAAGTTTTCTTGTATGCACATAAATATAAAAAAAATGATGTACAGATTCAGCCCTATTATAGTTTAATTAATATACATGTCGGAGATGGTCATTAGTATAGACGTGAAATGAAACCCGGCACGATATCCGAGTGATGGCAGCATCGCGATGACGTCGATACTCGGCTAACATCGTGCTACAACAGAACCTAGCTAGTGGAGTGACGTTGGATGGAACCTCAATTTACATTCTGCGGTTGAAGACATCGGTTCCTCCGCACTAGAACCTGTTACTTGTTTCGTTTGCGCGGTGTGAAGTGTTTGTTAACCATTAATTAAAAGTGTTAAACGATTATACGCCCACGCTATGTTTTCGACAATGCTGCTAAAACTACTGGTGTTGCCGACATACATATCAATATACTTTCGATGTACAGAATTAAAATATGACTATTCGTCTTAATCGTAAAGTTATTATTCCAAAATTATATAGTACAGTAAAATAATTTAATAAGTCATTTAATTCACATCAACACCCTTTCGAAGTCGTTCTTAAAAGATTGTTTTCTCATCGTTCCTAGAAGCGTCTTTCATAACGTTTCTTATTAAAAACTGATTCCTACTGGA
The DNA here is from genome assembly GCA_003671415.1 of Megathymus violae. Classification (NCBI taxonomy): domain Eukaryota; kingdom Metazoa; phylum Arthropoda; class Insecta; order Lepidoptera; family Hesperiidae; genus Megathymus; species Megathymus violae. The sequence continues at coordinate 6,159,123 of PDGT01000013.1, read as the reverse complement.
AATGATTTATCGTGAAAATCGCTACCTGAAACTCCAATACTCTATGCAAAAAATGGTATTGAAATTCTTCCTAGATGTCAGTTATTACATTCATACACTTTTTTGTTTTGTTTATTTATTTCCTGCCGATTTACCTAAAAGCCTTCTTGCTTTTTTATCCGATTTGTTGTTATTTAATTCAGTTATTCTTATTTACCTTGGGCAAAAATATAGCTTGGCTAATTCACGTGGTGTCATATGACACATAAGACCTAATTTCTTACCATACGTTCATATGAGTGTTTGTGCGACAGCCGTGCAACGGACATACCGTACTTTTTGACCATGACGTAGGGTTTGTAGAGTGAAAGCGTTACATTAGAGTTCGGCCTTGTAAAGATTAAGGGCTTGGCTCTTCATTACTTCTGATAACTTTTTAACAGTAAGTATTGTAAGTAGTAGTAAGTAGTAAGTATTGTATGCTTGGGAGGAAAAACAGAATAAGCACAATTTGAAAAATAAAATCGAAATTAGTTTTTAGGTAAATAAATCTATATGTTTATACGGGAAGAGAATCTTTTGTATCCATTTTCCTTCTATATATTTACTTGACTAAATTATTGACATTTAGCAGTTACTTAACTGAAATAAAGCATAACAGTGACATTTGAGCGGCTATGTTTGTCAGCCGATTTTACTTTTCTTTGGTAGCCATTGACGAGTTTCACTGTTTTAGCAAAAAAAAAATCATAGTAAAAACACATTGCGAGTGATCAGAAGATTTCAGGTTCGAATCCTGGCAGGGTCGCCATGAGGTGAAGCGGGAGGTGGTTACAAAACAAGCGTATGCTCATAAAATGTAAGTTTATAGACTAATATAACATAGGCTTGACATAGATACAATATTGTGTGCGTGCTGTCAACATACAATGTCAAAGATAATATGTTAATCTGTGGTGAAGTAGACACAAAAGTAGAAATTGTCTCTAGGTGTTTTTTTGCAATAACATTTTTATTTAAATTCTGTATAATTAAAAAGGTAGTCTAGCCTTACAAAATATGTCTAGTATATCAAAAAAAGTCTATTACGTCTCTGACGTGATTGATTGTCATGCCATGTGATGTTCATAGTCAAAATTACCTTCTATCGATATTTTCTCGAACTCGAAAAATATTCGTAAAATTTTGTTTGGCTAATGCTATTATGATCTATAGTTATTTTTAAGACGAATTTCACTGTAGAATTAGTGTAGTTTATTAAATAAAAATAAAATAAAATATTGTTTCTTAAATAGGCCTTATCTAAACTATACCTTATATTATCTTTGATTCGATGAAAATGCGTCCCGACAAAGAAACAAACAGATAAATGTATAGGATTAAGCCGGCGTGATAATGAGATAGAATACATTACACAGTATTTTATTTTCTCGGTCTTCTCTTTGTGCGATGCTTCGTAGCGTCTCCACTCTCGTCTACATTGCAATATGCAAGCATTTTCCATATGTATAGGGGATAAACTTCGTTGATTCGAGTTTTCTACTTGTATATGTTAGTATGTGTGTTAATACGTGTGTATGCACCTGCGTATTATAAAACTAGTAAAAAGCAAGCGTGTTGTATTATTTATGTATTTTTATTTGTGTGAATATTTTAATCTCCCTAATAAATTAACTTTGCAAGCATCCCGAAAGCTGATGCTGAAAGGAGTTACGAAAACTCATGGCGGAATAAAAATTAAAATAGGATTAGAAAAACCGCAAAAAGGCTACCGAGAGCATTCATGAGTTTCGTGCACGTAGAAAAAAAGATAAACAAAAAAAAGTTTTAAGGTGAATAATAATGTGTCCGATTTACCAAATATTAAGTACTTGAATATTTTTTTCTAATATTTTTAATACAAACTTTTAAATTGTACATTAATATTTTTAATCAATAAATTTCATTCTTATTTCTTACTGTTAATAAATCATGTGTATAAACTCAATGCACAACATATAGGCTTAAAAATTGTTATAAATAAGGAAATGCTTGAACAAGTAAATTCTACCACATTTCTTGGAATTACTATAGACTCACGATTACAATGGAGTTCTCATATTGAAACCTTGTCAGGGAAACTTAGCTCTGCTACCTACGTTGTTAAGAAAGTGAGGCTCTTAACGGACTTAGAAACAGCAAGTCTAGTTTATTTTATCTACTTTCACAGTGTAACGTCTTATGTTCTGTTATTGTGAGTCTCAGCGGCTGATATTAAGTTCGTTTTTTATGTCACAATAAAGCAGTACGCGCCATTTATAGCGCCTAGAGATTCCCTTAGAGATATCTTTAAAGAAATTGATATATTAACTGCAGCATCACAATATATTTAAGATAATATTATGTACATCAAAAACTACTCTAATATTATTCTTAAGAAGAGTAATGGTCACAATATTAATACTTGGAATAAGGCTAAACTGATTGTTCAAAATTTTAGACTAAGCAAAACTGGTGGCTCTTTCGTGGGTAGATGTGTAAATATTTCTAAAAATATTCCATTAAAATCATAGAGTTAATATACGTATATTAACTTTATGATTACAATTGACAGAAATGCCATATTGTAAAAACGTTAAAAGCATTCTTATGCGCAAAGGATGCATACAAACTTGATGATTACTTTACGAATAAGACTGCTTGGACATAAGTTTAATATATAGCCATAAGTACGTTCTGTGTACCCCTGAGTAGGAAAAATAACTTCAAATAAATATTATTTCATTCATTCATTCAATAGAAATGCAATCGTATGTCTAGAGCATCTATATAAGGTTTTTTTTTATTATACATAAAGGTTTAATATTTTATATTTGTTTAAAAATATATTTTTAAAAATATTAATTTCAAAAATACTTTCTTTAAAAAAATGTAGAAAAACTAATTTTAACAAATATTATATTTTAAATATTAAATATAAAATTATTTTTGAGTTTGGTAAAGATCTCTTATGAAGGCGCTGTTGCCTCATGTACACCGCCCAAGGCAACTCAAATCGGGAGCTCGGAGGTCCAATTTTTTACCCTTTAAGTAAACTATCTCATCATGTTGCTACAAAGCAACGTGCAGCCACCATCAGCATGTGATTGCAAATAATGTCACGTATCCCACTCCCACTTCTCCCGTCAACACTGACCTAAAGAAGACCACGAACGTTACCGGTCTATTATTATTATTATTATTATTATCATAAAACAAAAATTTACTTACTTAAGGTTTATGTCATCGTGTAGCTGTTTAGGTAGCAGGTCCAGTAGCTGAGAAACGTTAAGGTTGTCCCACGTCTGGATTTTGCCCAGGATCTGCTGCGTGCAATTGACGAAGTTCTGAATGTCCAAATCGGAGTCCATTGTAATCACACTTTCATTTCAGTCAACGCAACACAATATTCAATAACTACATTTTAAATATTTTAATGTGATGGGATTACCATTAAAAACTTTTATTAGTCTGTAAATAAAACAAGAATGGCAAAAAATCCTTACGGTTTTTTATACCAATGGTGTGCAATTAGTTATGCGTCGAAATAAACTATTAAATAAAGAAATTGAAATAATCAATGTAAAATAAATAATGTCTGGGTAACTTAGACAAAATTAAATAATTATAACCTGAGTAAATATATAAATAGCATATATAATGATCTAGGTTGACTTGATAGAAATTTGACCCGCCTTAGGAATTATTTTTCTTGTCTGATTAATGCCCTAGATTGTTGAGGAGAGTGGTGTGATGACTGGTACCTAAGGCCTACCGAATTATGTATTTGTACATTATCTATAACATTATTATCTTTATTTTCAATTAACCTAAAAAATACTTCATTTATTTTCATGCTCGTTTAACCTTAAAAAATTATTTCATTTATTTTCATCTTTTTAGTTCGTAATGTTGTTACTTAATACTTCTCATTCTATTTAATTAATTTAGTGACTCATTATTACACGGTTTGTTTCCTGACGACTTATTGCAATATGACTCCTCAATACACGATGCTTCCAAAGACGTATGCTTGTCATTCCTCAAACAATTTCGAGCTTACCCATACTGAAGGGGTTCTGAAAAAATATAACTTAATCCGCCATTTGCTGGCGGCCATATTGCATTTCCATCAGAACTAAAGGTGTATACCAAATATCAAATCAATCTGTCCACAGGAAGCAGATCAAATTTTAATTATTAAATTTGACCCAAACAGAGCAAGCTAAATAAAACTGTTTAAAAAGGGGATAATCCGTTTTATTGCCGTAATTTTAGCCGTTTAGATTGCCGTATTTTTAGCCGTTTAGGCCGCCCCAGGCCTAGAATACTCCCCCCAATCCCATGCTGGCAAAACAGGGTGTCGTAAGAAGCCAAGCCTGTTTTGTAGTAGGGCTTCGCGTAAAGATTATATTATCAGTATTATTATTAAATCATTAATATTGTTACTGGTATTATTATCTTTCCGTGAAGCTGGCCTGGCTAGCTACCACCCTCCTGCTTGAGTCAGCCGCCAAACGACTCGTCGTGTTCTGGCTGGGTGCTTGAAGCCAGTTCAATCTTTCTTACTTTCTTCTCATTTCCTGGCCGACAACGCATCAGTGACATCTTTATTCTTGCTGATGTCCTTGGGCGACGGTGACCACTTACTATCAGGTGGCTCGTCTGCTCGTTTGTCGGCTACTAACATAAAAAAAATTGGAGTAAAATAAAAAAATAAACAGTTTGAATTAATGTTAATGAATTAGTCTTAACTAATTATATAATAATGTGTAATAGTGGTAGCCCCATTTCCTTTTGGGGCTCTATCAGGCGGCTCGTTTGCTAGATAATATGTATATTTTCTTACAATACTGTTACGAGGATTCGCGATGGTTCGGCGGAAATAACAATAGCGCCCATAAAACCAGGTATTGATAATAACAACCTTGAGCACTTCAAGCGTCTCTCGGTTTTATATCTTGAGCAAAAGGGCGAATAACGGGTATACATTTTTTTTATTACCTGCATCATGGTTTATTGTTTTCGAGCGAAGCGACGCATATGATATAGAAAATTCTGGAAGGCCCGGAAATCGATATAAATACCGGGCACGGGCGCTCGCGGGTACTCTCCGTTCAACAGCGGGGCTTGTTACCAGGGGACTTTTGACGCCTTCTAGGAACTGCCTGGGCAAGGAAGATTCCCTCAAGTTCTGAATTCCCCACGCATGGGCCCGCGCACCCGAGTCTGCACACTACATAGGAAGTCGTCGGACGAATGATCGAACGAAAGCGAAGAGTTCTCTCCCTATGTAGCGAAATACTTGTGATTACCGAGTGCGAATACGACTGTTGAAGTACAATGAAGTCTTTGAGAAACAACTTTGGTGTTTTCAAACCGTGCACTCTAACACGTAACACTATAATAATATATATTAACCCCATGTAAGTGACATAAATTAAATGATATGAAGTAAGAAAAACAGACACCAAGTGTTTTAAATATTCAATCTTGAAAATATGGATGTCTAAGTATATTTACTACGTATATTGTATCTCTATTAAGATCATTTTTAAAAGAAGACAAAATAAATTGCTTTCGTGAGCCTAATATAATTTAAAACCTTTTATTTAATGTCAAAGTAGAGTGCACGCTTTTAAATTATATTTCATTCTAAATTTTCATTTACTTCTGAGAAGGTTTAATCGATTCCAATTGATATCAGTATGATTTAAGGAAATGGATTTTTATAAGATCTGAAGTCTATTTCAATTATTTTTAGATTACCCAAATTAATGAAACAAACTTTTGTACTATGTTATCTTTGAAACAAAGACAATTAAATAATTCTTAATATTTAATATCTTTACTCTAAAACGAATAAACCTAAGGGTTCCACCATAGGTCGAGAACATTTTTTTATTATTTCTGAAATTTTCGAGTAGGTATTCATGTAAATGCGTATAAAAGTATAAAAAATCAATAATATGGTATTGTTGACGTTGTACTGAAATACGTTGTTTGTTGCTAATATATTTAGTTTAAATAATTGTGTACAGCTCTTAAAATACCGATTTTGCAAAACCGTGACAAGTCTGGTAAAAGGTAATATCCGTATTGTTAAAATAGAACAAAATTTATAACGCGGCCCTTAAAACGATATAACAAAGAACAGGGCGTGCAAATGAGCTCTTTATATTCTACAAGCTTTTAAGGGTTCATTCGTATCTTGAATATTTATATCAGTTTCTTTTTAATTGTGTGCAAGTCGATAAATTGTGAACAACTGTTTTTTTATCCATCGCTTCAGATAATTATATGAGTCATGTTAGTGAACCTATTTTAATTCAAATATGCAGAATTACTGGTAACTGGACATATTCTTGGTAGGAGGTGATGAAGGAGTCGAAATGAGATCACCCATTCTTGCTACTTTACAGATATTTGTACGTAGTTCGAATCCTCTTCCATATTACTTTTTGTTTACAACATTTTTAATGAACCATTTGCTCATTGTTGTTTGAACTACATCTAGAATCGGATATCACTGGATCGATTGAGCTTAATTTTAAAAATTATGCAAAGGTAATGTTTTACAAAGTGGTTTGAGTTGAAAAACATCGAAATCAATTCAAGAAAAAATAAAAAAATCTGTATTAAAATTTTTCTTTTTTTTTGGAATTATAATATAATTTACAGGGCAAAGCGTAGATGGATGTTCTTTTTGAATAATAATATTCAATTCAATTTACATTACACTAATCGCTGTAAGACCACTTCGTTGAATGTTACAGCTACAGGATAAAGTTTATAGTACATATTATGTGAAATAACATAATATGTTATCACATAACATAATTATACCACAAAATTAGTGATGAAATTCAGTGTTTTGTTATTTATCTAGTGTTCAATGTAAAGCGTATTTTACACTCCATGAGTGCATTGTAGTATTTTATTAAACATTTTCATCAAGTTGGTTGTGTTATTAAGTCTAAGTAGGTACTTGACTAACTACGAGAATAAATTTTCATATTATATCAGGAACTCCTATTAACATATAAATTGGAAAGTTTTACATTAAGAGACAATGTTAGGCAAACAGAAGTTTTGTTTTGACTACCCTTTTGGGATATTATCCAAGTTTAAGGCCTTTTTTGTTAAAAACCATGTTAATATACATGTACGAAAATCTATGTAATGGCAGAGTATTCCGTCAAATGATGTTGTTTACAAGTTTGGTCACAAGACTAGTGTTATCTAATACTAAACGTATAAGTATACCGTTTTAATGTTAACAGAACATCTATAATAAACGCACTAATAACTACTACGAGTAAGTATACCATCGTAACTACCATAGTACTATAATTCCATTGCAAATAAGGCTTTTAAACTTATACCTAAGTAATTAAAATTTCTCATTTAGAATAACCAAGAGGTGTTTTGTGCAGATTTAACCGAAGCGAAAAATTCAAATGTGTTGTCGAAACGAAAGTCAATTTGTCGTCGAAAACTTTAGTTCCATTGCGAAAACAAATTCAATTAATTCCCGATAAAATGAACAGATAATCTCGCCTAAGCGGGACTATTTTAAATTGCGTGGACGAAAACAAACGCTTGGTGCGCTTAAGTGTACAACAAAAGGTACTGCTTACTAAATTATGACAACTCAAGACACAAAGATGTCCTACTATGGTATTAAATTTTAGAATAAATATTAAGTATATTGAATTTATATTCCAAGAAAATTTATATCATAAACGTTTCCATGTAGAACAGATATATTGTCCCAATGTGTATTTTGCACATTCCTTTTTTCGGTTCAATTGCCTTAATTGATTGCTCTCGACCGTAATTCAAGGATAGATTTATCGACGGAAGAAAGAAAATGTTAACAAGTAAAACAAAACAGATAACGGAATCGAATTATACCGGGAAAACTACGAAAAACGTAACAAAGGATTCCGTGTTCTGTGGAAATTAGAATGCTTAATTCTTTATGATGTCAATACTAAAATATAAACTAACGATCATCTCAGTTATTAAATTAGTATTAATTTACTTTTTTTTGTATTACTTTAATTAGTATTAATTTCCGCAAAGTAACGCCTGTTACTACCAACTAAATCACCTCAGTACCTACTGTAGTTTTCGTTGTAGTCAGTGATACTGCTAAAAACATTTTTTTTGGTTATTGTATTTGCCATCTCGATGGTTAAGTAATTAATACCAGGGATGTTATGGAGCTCCGTAACCGTAACCGAAATTATCGGATAACCGATATAAAAATATTTCCGAAACCGTAACTATTACGTAAATATATCCGATAAAAAAGTTGCGGAAAATTTCGGTTAGAGGTGGAGTCTACATAAAACACGTTATGACTGGTTTACGCTGACCGAGCCGATACATTAGCCGCATCGTTGTCATTTTAGATAGATTTTATTTAATTAGTTGTTTCTGTGATTATAGTACCACATAAAACCCAGAAAGAAAGTAAAACTGTGTAAATATCCATAACATATTCATATTCATAACATCCCTAATTAATAAATTATGCAGCAAATTCGCGAAATTCAAATTCCTCGAGAGGTTTTAAGTTTGATACTTAAATATTTTGGGATCGTACTAAGTTTATAGTGGATGACTTAATGATACCTATCAAATATTGGGAAACTATTTTAAAATAAAACCTGTAAACCTTTTTAATTATCAGTAACAACTTATTGGCACGATTATTGTATACTACTAATAATTAAGATAAAAAGCTTTTGTGTAATACATGGGGTGTGGAAATATTTTATTTTAAAATTTTCTCACAAAGTGTATACATGACAATAATTTAACGTGATATGTATACATTAGCATCTAGGATAACATTTATAATTTCCAAAGACAACTGCCACATACATGAAAGGTTATCATTTAAGATCGTAATTCTCAGAATAAGATTTGTATGAAATATTAATTTTGGCAAATCCAATTTCAAATAGTGATATTTTTGTGTGATAATTTGAATTAAAAAGACGTTCAGTTGGACAGTTCGGTTTAACGAAAGATTCGGTTGGATAAGTGCACTCTCAATGAATTGACTGACAGCCAGAGCTAAACCACGAGAGATAAGGACATGTTATAAAATAATCATACTTAATATTTTGTTGCTACACTCGTTTTTTCCGTTTGTAAATTGTACCCGTCAAAGCTGGGCGGATCGCTATTATACAATAAAAAATCCATTACTGATCTGGTAGAAACACTGCATTCAATATGTATTTTAAACGTTCACACAGGCACATTATATTTTGAACGCCTAGTCTTATTTAGCGTGTAATATACGTAAAAATTTTACAATAATGGTAAATTAGAATCCAAACGTATGTCACTTCATCCTCGAAAGAAGGAGTGTATCAATCTATAAACAACATCACATATGACAAATATACTCCTACGAATGAATTAAGAAACCTGTAAGCGTTTTAACATAACGTCCTTTGTACACAAAAAACGTTAACGTTTGTTAGTTGTAAATACCTTTAATTGCATTCTAAATGAACACTAATGAGTCTTCTGAGATACGGAAGGAAAAACAGCACCATTATGTGGTAGGTACGACCTATTTTCTTCTTTGCGTGGGATCTAAGACTAAGTGTATTCCTGCAAATGTCATTATGAACAATCCCATATGATTAAGAGCAATTATCGATACTAGCTGTCTATAAGTAGATCTGTTAAGGATTTTTGTTGTAGTATTTTTGTACTTAACACTAAGCGTTACAATAACGTACATAAATAATTATAAATTTTATTTGAAACTTACCTATCAGCGCTTAATTCTCGAAACATGAATATACACTGTATAATCTGCATCAAATTAATTGTTACTCGTTTTCATCAAATGTTTAATAAATTTTTCATATTTTGAGCAAATATAAATACATCTATATCTATCTATCTCATCTATACCTTCATCATGAATCGCTTTATTTATTCCACATGAAAATGCATATACTCGTAGTTTTACAGGTTTTAAGAAATAAACTTAACCGACTGCCGTCTTGAAGTCGTCAAGGAAATCCTTGTCGCATTTTTTTTTCACGTAATTAGAGAAAATACACTGTCAATCTATTTAAACAAGATTTTCTCAAACGTAAAACATAAAAAAGAAATAATTCTATTTAGTGACCTATAAAGGAAAAAATGTTATTCGGGTAGTTAATATACTTACACAGGTGCCAAAAAACAATGACAAATGCTAACTATAATACATACATGTATGTATAAATATATTTAAAGACTGCGCTTTTCATCCAACATGGATGTCTTGATTTTCCAAAATCGTTATTTCTGCCCTTTTTGGAGCGTGACAAATTTCCGGATTAGGCAAATTTATTAGCACAAAACCGGACAATAAGACTTATTAATAAAAAAACTCTGTACATACTGAATTACATTGGTTAATATCCCACATCCATCCATATGTACATACTGTAAAATTCAATAGTCACGTATAATACGTAGAATGAGGCCTTCGGGGGCTGTATATTAATGTTCAGATGTTTTTAAAATGGAAATTACGCTTTATTGTTTTGCGAATCAAAACTTTATGCGACATTTACGTGACCGACAAATGATTGTTCTTTGGCCTCAGGAATTTGAGATGTCCAATTTACAAATTTTTTGTACATGTAAATGACTTTCACAACGCTACAGAAATCGAATCGGAAATTGTTTGGGAGTGTTTGTATTTATATTTACTTGGGAAAAGTTGAAACTTATTGCTTTTGTGGGCTGTATATTAAATAATACATTGAGATCTATGCCGGAATGTTTAATTTTTTTTAACCGCTGGCCTGTTTACCCGTTTTTATTCATGTACAAATATTGTGCGAAGAAACTAATTCTACCCAAATGAAATTTAGCGCAATTATCACTTTTTGAAAATCCATTTATCAACTTAAAAATTGCTGTAACTTAACGTCCATCGGAACGCAGCAACATACCTTCGTGCATGTTCCACATATTTTATCATCAGTGAGGTGAAGGTTGTGTAAGAAATTATTAGCAATATCGTTATACAGGGTCACAGACAAATATGTCACAATCCCGTTAAGGGGTTATAGTACAAAACATTAGCTATCAAATGACCGTTAAAGTGCTTTTGCAAAAGTGTATCATTTTCGAGTTATTAATTTCTTCTCATTTTGTCTAGTTTAGAGAGGGTTTGGGGCTTTAAAAATGTATAAAAAACAATGTATTTCATCATATTTTATTATAATTTCTTGCTGATGCACATCCTTCGTAATAATAACCGATAATAAAATAAAAACAATTTTCAAGCATTTTTAAATTGAAGATTAAAAACTGTACAAGTTATAGCTAAGATTAAGTAGATGTTTTTAAAATGATCCGTGGAATAAGTACCATAGTGACTTTTGTAGAAAGCCTGCGCGATACTCAAAACCTAAGGAAATAAAAATCGATAACTTCTGCATGAGTATTTTAGGGGTAATTTGATAGCTAATGTTCTGTACTATAACCCCTTAACTGGATCGTGACATATTTACCTATAACAAAGTCTGCTTTTATTTTGTTTGAAGGCAGTCAGGCCTGCGGATGTTACCACCACCATTATTTATTCGTGCATGTTTAGATAACAAACATTCAATATTTAAGAAATGCCTGATAAAATCAAATAACTAGTTTATCAGATGCTTTGAGGTTATATTTATGAACGTCAGAATCATGTCTCTTGAAGTGAAATGTGGGCTATCACGTCGGCGTTTCACCAATACATTTACGTTCTAGCTTGTAACGAACTGGAGACTTCGTGTAGAACTTTTTTTTTACGAAGATTCGAAGGATAAGCGAAGTAACTAATCAAATCAGTTACGTATTTTAAATAGGGTTCAAGTTGTAAATAAGTAAATTAGTGGCAATCTCCTTCCGTTTTACTGGCCATTACGAAAGCATTTTTTCCGGTCTTATGGTACTCAAGAGATTGAAGTGGCCCTCCTTTTTAGTTAGTGAAGCCGATGCATTAGTTAGAAACTGTATGTAATTTTACAGGGCCGTGGCATTAAATTTAAGATTATTATATATAACTTATTGAGTACTGATAAAAAACTTTCTGCTTGGTTTCTTTTATTTAAATGCCATAACTTAGTCTTTAGCAGACTGAGAATACTAAAAATATATGTGTCAAAAAATTACATACAACTGTGCACTTTCATAATAGGTGTCTAAGCTATAAGACCGCCTATTGTAGCAACTATTACGAGCTAAACTTTTTATGCCTTATTATGGTGTACAATAAAGAATGTTCTGTGTATCTACGGTACAACCAAGTCGACAGCGTCCATCTTGTTATGTGTGTACTATTTGTGGTGAAAAATGAAACATTTATTATTATTATCCTCTATCGATAATTGTAATTTAAGAGATACTATGCATTACAATTGGCTTAAAATTTTATTTGTAACACATGGCTATTTGTATCCAGAATAAAATAGAATAAATTTATACAGGGTATTACTTTAAAGTGTTGATAACTTATTGGTGATAAAGATGAATAATTTAGTCAAGAACTCTTTAAAACATTGTTGAGTCGACATAAATTATTTTGCCAAATATAATTAATTATGGGAATCTCGTAACATACTATACATATTGGTATTTTACACTTATCACTAATTTGTACACAATTTTAAATTCCTTTGATGTTGTACCAAAAATATCTTGTACTGACTTTTAAAAGTTCAAAAGTATTTATATTAAATTAATTATTAAACAATTATTTAACTGTTAAAAATTTACTTCAGATATTTAAATCGCATATATTGTTAGAAAAATAATAAAAAATAACGACCGCACAGTCGAATAGTATTATCGCGCAACCTAGCGCTCCCGCGTTACGAACTCAACTGAACTTAACTATACCAGAGGTTAGGCAGTTTATCTTCAAAAGGTTCCATCTAAAATAGCCGACACTTATTGTGCGTGCGACATGACAAAAAAATTAAGCGTTCCTTTAGTGGCATTTTCTTTAGTCTTGGAATGGTTTTTTTTTTTGATTTTGTGAACGCAAATCATTGCGAAACATTCATTTTGCCGTATTGAATTGGGATATAAACGAACAGAGTAATTCTAGGAAATCAAAAACAGATATAGCTTTTTTGCACTTGTTGAAATGTTCATGTCTTAAGTCAGTTACTAGATTAACTGAATTAATGTCGGAAAGTTAATTTGATACCAGTCAGGTAAAATGGTTGAATGCTTTTCCTAGTGAAACGTATATCACCAGTAATCACTGCTGCATTAAGGACGTGCGTTCCTTATTGCGGACGCGTTGCCGATCAAGATAAAAACGGGAGACATGACTAAAACTCAGACTGGCTCTTTGGCACCGTAACCGAAACACATATAAATATTTTACGTCTGATTCTCGAAAGTGTTTTAGCTACATAAGCAGGTAAAAAACCTAAACGCGTATGAGTATAATAAAGACAGAGCTGGATGGTACAGAGCCCAGCGCCCGCAACAAGATGAACCTTTCCCCATAGCTTCGTTCAGTAGGGTTACCAGGAGAGGTTGGCTTGGACTCCTGCATGGGTGAAGCCCCTTACACCGCACTTAGCAACGTGAGTTGTTTCTGGATACATGCTATAGTTAGTTCACCTACAAAATTAGTAACATTTTACGCCGTATATAATTGCTACTATAGTTTGCTACAAGTATTGCTTGCTGTAATAACGTAAGATCAAGGCTGTGAAGTAAGTTTTTTTAGGTTCTGACGACTCCGTTGCCTATTTGGTAGTTACCCTGACTGTGAGCGACGGGTCCCGGGTCCAATTCCGGCCGGGGCAAACAGATAAATATTTATTTTTAGGTCATAGGTATTTGTGATGTCACATTTGTGTCCATCCATGCCACGCGCAATATAAGGAATCTTATCGCTGAGGTGTGAGTTTAACATTCCAAGTTAACTAGAAAATAAGAAGGCCGACCACTTGATTTAAACAGGTTACCACCGTCCATGGAAAACTGTAACACCTCACAAACCCACTACTGATTAAGATGAAATAAAGGAACCCGCTTCTTAATTGACTCTAACTTTGCAACCAAAATACTTATAAAATACTACTAATATTACGTTCAGACATGTGAGCACTAACCGGTATCTCGAAAGGCAATATAATATGTGGTAACATACCAAATTGAATAATAGCGGAAGGCCGCCAGTTGCGTCCTCTTACATAGCTGTTGTTTCAATTCACGAATACGTGTTAGGTACTTGTTAATAGTAAATTAAGACTGAAAATATAATGAAATCTCACAATAGATGAATATACAATACCGCTCTTGTGACCAAGAGAAGAACTATGATGAAAGTATAAAATGTTAAATTGTACGGAGTTATATCGGTCATCGATTTGTCTTTCACCCATATATTTTAATGTTTTCAAACTTCGTCTACGTACCCTGGATTTATAAATGAACGCTATCTATAATTTAAAGTTGTCATTATAATAACCCAAATTAGAGTTTTTTCTTGAATTGGTGGGTGGACCGTGCTGGTCAAGCTCTAGTTTTCGAAATTCATTCACATTTTATTACTATTAACTTACTACTTAGAAAGTTTTCTCGAGAGTTTTTTTGTCGGATAAATAAGCTACAATTAGCACGCAAATACACTGAGAAAATTTAAGCTGCATGCATGAATATTTCATGTCCTAGACAGCGGACTGGTGAACATTTTTATCTTAGCATTTTGACTTATTTTCTAGTTTATTAAACGAAACTTTATCTAGGGTTTTATGACGTCGAAATCCGTAAATAAATGTAAAACTAATTCTATTTTTGTTGTTTCTTATAAATTTTTTATTTACCCCCAACGAAGCGCGAGTGTTGCGACTGTTCTTTAATATATTTGATATAATTATAAAAAAATACCTCAAATATTTTTCATACCTCAAAAGTAATTGAGTTACATCTAAATGTAATCTATTTTATACTAAACTAATAATAAATAAAATTGGAGTGTCTGTTTGTAATATTAAAATAACATATACCAAAATAATATTTTTTACAATTTTTGTCTGTCTGTCTGTCTGTTTGTTCCGGCTAAT
This sequence comes from Megathymus violae, assembly GCA_003671415.1. Lineage (NCBI taxonomy): Eukaryota > Metazoa > Arthropoda > Insecta > Lepidoptera > Hesperiidae > Megathymus > Megathymus violae. Next base: position 6,144,016 of record PDGT01000013.1, on the reverse strand, counting down.
CTCTGAAACGGCTGGACCGATTTTGACGGGACTTTCAAACATAATGACAATCACTAACTTGCTACAGCGACTAACCATTGATATTAGACTTAAGCACAGACTATCATATAATGCTTACAATAGTGCCAAATCAACCGATTTCGCCTGTCAGCCGACCCATTAATGATGCCAACATGAGCTTCGGGCAACTTAGTAAACTCCTAACAGAATAATGACAGCTCCGCTGACTATAAAACGTTGTTTTGCTCACGTAAATGTCTGAAAATAAATTAACAACAAAATTCTCGTAGTAATGTTCCACTTATCTATGCCTATATTTAAGAACTTTGCCACGCAGCTAACAAGTAATAACGTTAAATCTTCATAATTAACGTTCAGGTATTCGACCTTCTCAGTAATATGATAATATTGCGATGTTTGACCTGAGCTACTTAAATTAACGAATAGTATAAATTATGGTTGCTCTCTTGTCGGAAACAGAATACATTAATTTCTCGAGTATCTACTTTTGATGACCTAATTTTTTGGTCTCCAATATACACACATATATACATATATTGGAATATGGAAGTTACAAACATAGTTTAAAATTGGTTTCAATTACGAAGTAAATAATATTTATTTATTTCTTTGCATACTCATATACATACTTTATTGGAAACTTACAAATTTGTAATATTAAAGTGAAGTATGCAAGCATGCAAGGTCCACTAATAAAAGCTCTGCAATATGGAAAATTACTTAAGATAAAAGGTAATATCATTTCTAAGCTGACAGTGATAATATTTTGAAATTAATCCACATCATATTTATCCGATATTAAATTAATACTCCTGCTCATAAGAGCATTGCAATGAGAGCAGCTTATGCAATAGGTAGCAGTTTTATCCGTAATTTACATTGATTCCAAAGACATAGAATAATTTCGGTCTCCGATAGAATAAGATAGAAGAACGTGATGCCAACAGCTGAAATTGTATGGGACAGTTAACAGAACAAGTAGATTGCTGACCGTATCCGTTCAGCTATTCGATGTCAGCTACACGTGTTCAATTCTGCAACGGCAGTGATTAAATTTTTTTGCAGCGTCGTATAACGACCGAGATAGAACGTTCCGACAAAAAACTACCTATGCACTAGCATAACCTCTCGGGCAGGCCGTATGATGGTAGCTTCGATAGAAGGGCCCTATGCCAGACCCTATCAAACGCCGTGGCGATGTCTAGGCTTAAAGTCAACGCCTCTCCACGGCTTTCAATGGTGTGAGCCCAGTTATGGGTGAGATATACCAAGAGGTCACCAGCTGATCGACCATGACGGAAGCCATACTGCCTGTCGCAGATCAACTGGTGTCCCTACAGGTATTCGAGAAGCTGTGTGTTTATAACACGTTCCATTATATTTAAGAGAAGGGAAGTTATTGCGACGGGTCTATAGTTTGATGGGTCTGCACGGTCACCTTTTTTGGGAAGTGTATGGATAAAAGCAACCTCTCACGAAGACGGCACTTTACCTACACTGTAGGATAAGGAGACTAGACGCATCAACGGCGGAGTTAGCTCGGGATCGCACATCTTTAACACCATTGCGGGAATTCCGTCTGGGCCACTCGACTTCTTAACGTCGAATGACAAGAGAGCTAGTTTGAAATTTTGCTACGTAAAACGTATATCGAACCTTGATCTCTCACAGCACGGGATAGTAGGCGGTGTGGCCCCGCGATCATCAAGAGTCAAGTTAGCTGCGAAGAGAATATCCAAAAGCAACCTTTCTCCTTTGCAGTTAGGGCCAGATTGTTATCTGGTCTTCGCAATGGTGGAAACGATGACCGACGGATGTTACCATCAACGGCCTTGGCGAGCGACCAGAAAGCACGACTCCTTGAAGGGTAAGCGATTAAGCACTCACCGATACTAGTAATTTGTTCGCACTTAGCTCTGCCTATTATTTTCTTGGATACCCTGGAGACAGCGTTGAATATCCTCCTGAGCTGAGATGTATTTTGATCTTCAGTGACATGCGCTGAAGTCCAGTGTCGGAATGCGGCGTAAGTTTTTACCATTATCTGTACACAAATATTAATTGCGATACATATTAAAAGTTAAGTTATTCCAAAGTTATTATTATACTACCAACTGCTGTGCCCGACATTCAATGCACGCAGATACCTAAAACAAAATATATATAATGTAAATTTGATTTAAATTATTTAAGCATTACTTTATTTCCTCAATCTAGTAAGTTCAGCGGGTTGAACTACTGAGATTTTCGCCTATCGAGGCAGTAATAAATCAATCTGGCTCCTAAGAACAAGATGTCAATTTAGTTTAAAATAAATTTGTTCTATTCCGTGGCATCAAACGTTCCATTTTAAAACCGTAATAATAGATTAGGTACCTTATAATAGGTAGGTATATTTATTTTTGATCCTACGGCTCATTTTATTTTGTGACCTTTTGGGAATTGGCACATGTTTAATAATAGTAAATAATACTTATCTGAAGTAGTAGAAGTAAAAAGGTACATGAATAAAAGTATTTACAAAATACCTAAATGATTTTTAAATGTGGACGGAGTTACGTGGTGTGTAGTACTCTATACTAATATTATAGAAAAAGAGTGAGCATTTTGTGAGTTTGTTGGTTGGTAATCTCTGGAACCACGGGGCACTTCTTTGAGCCAATCAGAGTTTGAAAGGTACATTATTCCAGAAGGACCCAAGGCATATCATGTAGGTACTTATATGTATAGGGTAGTGATAAGATAAATTAGCTGATAACATTATGATATTTACTTTGTTTTATACTATTTTATTTTAGTTAGTAACCGACAAACGAGCAGATGAGCCACCTCATGTTAAGTGGTCACCATCATCCATGTACATCAACAAAACCAAAGGTATCACTGAGGCGTTGTTGGCCATGAAATGAGAAGGTAAGAAAGAAAGTAAATTAGAGATTATTATATATTATATCCACGTAATATAGTATAGGTATATAATACTGAAGTGGGGTAGGCCGCAAATATATTTTATTATTGTAATCAAAAGTTTCGAATTTAATTTACGAAATAACCTCTGTAAACATAACTGTGCAGAAAGGTTTCAGGGATTTCATGGGTTCATATTCCTGGAGGCAGCTATCTGATCTATTAGCTAATGCGATACTAGATATACTATATGGACTGCTTTTATCCCCAAGTCAGTAGTATCTGCTGATGAAAAAAACCAGCCTTGGAATAATGTATCCTGAAATGCGCAAATAGGCATCTCTTTAACTCAAATCGACTCTTGATGACGGATGATCTGGAATGTAACTCGAATTAAAAATAGTACATGATACATAAATCATTCATAATAAGTTCTTTATGTTCTTCATAGACTGGTTTTACATATCTGATTTTTCTTTCAAAACATAACTACATATTTCTCGATAGTTATTGCACTTATTGATAGGCAGCATAACCATCGAACACGATGCGGCGTGGGAGCTGGTTCAGTGTGTAGTATTCAGATAACCATATGTCAAATAAGCACTACTCCTTCATTATCAAGAAATCGAGTGGGCTGGATGGTATTTCTATTTGTGGCAATCCTATACGGTTCAATATTTTATGACCCTTTTAGCAGCGTACATATAAACTATGGAAAGACAATATGTCTGAAATATTTCCCAGGTAAAAAAGCTCTCCTTCGGCCCTTCATCACTTGCTATCAGATGCCCGTTTGCTTTTTATTCTGCCCTTTTTGGCTTTGAAAAACTATATTTCATACCGATAACTCCAGACGAAGGACTTACTTGATATATATTTGAATGTATAGTTTGAGATGTTTCAAACGGAAAAAATATACGTTTGAACATTAAAAATCTATTGTAATGCTCTAATGGTAGATAACAGGATTATCAATAAAAGTATTTACGTCAAGTTTAACATGCCCTCTAAATTACATATTGAATTATTTTAACTATTCCCGAAATATCAGAGAATGACAGTGAACCATCTATTGTTATTTAGATACATAATCTTCATAGAAGTATATAGGTTTGTCAAACCTGCTTCATACCTGCATGTTTATCTATTTTTCAGCATGGGCCGCAGTTTCTGATTGAGACAACATACATTTTCAAACACATTCGTTAATCAATAAAACCTATTTCTATTATTCAATTCTAATATTTAATGTTACAATATTTAGTATATACAACTATAGAACAGAATTTTATTCCAAAATGTTATCTATAAATGCCGTTTACTGGTATAAGCGTTGTGCATTGTATTGTACTGAAATCAATTAAGCATCCATTTTAACATTATTACTTTTACACACACCGGCAGATATAGCGGAACATAAAAAAGGGATATTGTCAAATAGTTAAAATTTTATTTTTAAACAAATAATAATTAAACACGAAACATGAATTAAATTGATATGTTTTCACATTAATTTGCAACACCATACATAAAGTTTAATGAAAAAAAAAACAAATTAAACAAAATGCATTTTTCTTCAATATCGTAATGACAGAGAACCATTTGAAAATTTAAAATTTTCTGACGGTTCACAATTAATTAAATGCATGTTTAATAAGGAGTGTTTCCCCTCCGTGCTCTGGTCAAGGTTTCCATCCGTCTGGGCATGCTGCGGATGATGCTGTCGATGATTTCTTGGGGCAACCTCTGCCATTCTTCAAGTAATGCATTCAAGTAATTCATTCTTCAAGCAATGCAACTCGCCCAGATTGTTGGGAGGTGGCATTCTTTATTTGACACTCCTCTTTAGCAAGTCCCAAACATGTTCGATTGGATTTATATCCGGGGACCGTGCTGGCCACTCCATCACCGTTACACCAACATGGTTTAGGTATGCCTGTACTATGCGGGCATTGTGAGCCCGAGCATTATCCTGTATTAAAATGAATTCGTTGCCAATAAAGAGGGCAAATGGCACAACATGTTCTTCTAAAATCTCCCTGATATACCGATCAGCAGTCAGATTCCCGCCATCGACCACCACCAACTCTGTGCGAGCTCCTAAACATATCCCTCCCCAGAACATAATTGAGCCGCCGCCATATGCCACTGAATTTTCAAAATTCGACTGGATATAACGCTCTCTTTTGCGTCTCCATACTCGCTGCCTTCCATCAATCTGATTTAACAGAATTCTGCATTCATCAGTAGAGAGAACCTGTCCCCACTCGTCGAAGTTCCAATGACGATGTTCACGAGCAAAATATAATCGGTTTGTGCGGTGGTGTCTCTCAAGTTTTGGTGCTTTGGCGGGCACAAATGAGCCTATACCGACTTCTTCGAATCAACCGCGAACTGTCCGCTCACTCACTCTTACTCCTCGAACCTCCTCCAATATATTTCGGGCCTGCACCGCCGTCAGTTTCGTGTTCCGACGAACTTGAAGTTGTAGAAAACGGTCATCTCACCTTGAAGTACACCTCTTTGTGCCTTTTCCTCTCCTCCTCACTAAAGAATTCGTCAATCTGTACCGTTGGATGCTAAGATGAATCGTTGGTAACGATCGACGAAGTCTTGTGGCAATCGATCTGTAGGATTGACCATTTCTTCTCATCTCATCTGCCCTAATGATTTCTGATAGCGTTAAATCAGGCATAACCTACGCTCGTAACTGATCAATATGCGAGAAAAGACAAAATCCTCAGAAAACTGCAATACAATGTTTTTCAAACGAAAATTACAAACTTTACACAAAAGGAAAATCAATTTTGAAGCAAGCGATAGAGATGCGTGAATGAAAAATTAAAACAAACGAATGAAAAAAGCGACCGTCGACTAATGTTCCATTTTCAAATAAGTCATAAATAAATAAAAAAGTAATGTAACCGGCCAGTTTTACGAAAAAAAATACATTTGATTTTCCTATTTTTATGTTCCGCTAATTCTGCCGGTGTGTTTATAAACAAGTAAGAGGTAGTTTCTATGAATTCAGACTAGTATAATTCGTTTCAGTAAATTTGCATACTAGTTAAAAATAGAAAAAGGTTTCACTCTTTCTACTGCTCAAACTAGGAATTACGAAGAGTTAGGATTAGCATAACTGCATCAACATATTTGACAATGCCAACGTCGTGAGGTGAACGCGACCGAATGTAAAGTATAAATGGATGCGGTACATATTTAGTTGCATGTACATTTTAACACCTAAAACCTTATATTTTTTTTGGCGCTTTACATTAGGTATAAAGTGTTAACGTATTTTTACAGATGTTTCTAAATTAACACATTTAAGTAATGTAACGTAATACTTTGTTAGCATTACAGCTTAATTTTTTTTTTATGAATTTAACTTATATACTAACGGATTTTCATACAAAATTTATGCCGTTAGGTATGAAAATTTTAAAAATCTTCCCTTAGTGGATGCGTGTGTTATAAAAGATAGCCACTGTCGAAATTTGTGCAAAGTTTTGCGCAAATTAACAGTAAAACCAAATCTACATATTGTCAGTGCCTGGTAGTTCGATTTACTAGATATAATCTTCTATTGAAATAATTGGTAGTTGAAAGATATTTATTTAAAATTGATCACTCATACGCGTAATATCATCAACTTAAAGTTACACTACACTAGTAAACTGCTCTTAGGAAAACTTCGCCTTAAGCTAAGAAATAGCACTTGAATTGTTGTATGGGTCTTTCACGTTTTATGAATTAGAAATATATATATATATATTTCAAACTTTTTTATTTATGGAAACTTAATTAAATATTAAGTGATGGTTACTGCAGTACATTAGTCAAAACAATTTGAAATCGGTTAAGCCGTTCTAAAATTGGCTCGCACAAATGGACCTAAATTCTAACAACTATTGTTTTGGATGCTATTGCGTTAATAAAAACCCTAATAATAATTTTTCTTATATATTCTTCACATACAGAGTGTTCAATTAAAATTTTATTATTACATATAGGGGAGTAAGGAAAGAAGGGGAATATCAACCAACCGACCCAAATGTCAACCCCACCTGCACGTGATTTTGGACAACGATGACAATTGTCATCGTGGTGCTCCCTGCTAGACAACAGACGGGGCTATGGCGACCGCACAGATGGCGGTATAACCATTCCTCACCTAGTCGGGTAACCGATTGGAAGAGGTTGCAGGGGCCTTGAAGTCTAAATAACTTCTTAAGCGACAGGTGTAGAAGGAAACTGGGGCTCCACTACACTAAGATTGCCCTTAGTAAACAATAATGTCATGTCGAAATATAAAAGCAGAGAGAAGCCATGTGAACCGATTAGCACTCGGCGTCGAAGAGTTGCCAGGCTCAACGATGTTAAATTGATTACTGGCGAAAATCAGAATACAAGAAGAATGAACTTTGTGAATAAGAAAAAAGAGAACGTCAGAGGGCTAAACAAACCAGGTAAACTATTAAATGTAATAGGAGAAACGGTAAGATTAAAAGTACATGTAATGGGATTTAGTGAATTTAAACTAGCTGAAGTCTACGCGTCTACTGCAGATACCGATGATCAAGAAGTTGAAGAATTTTATGAAAGTATAAATACAATATTAAAAGTCAATAAAATAACAAGTTATACAATTATAGTAATGGGAGATTTAAATGCTAAAGTTGGAAAGGGAAAAGAAGGGAAAATTGTTAGAAATTTTGGATTGGGTTTGAGAAACGACAGAGGAGATAGGCTTGTGAATTTTTGTGCTGAGAATAATTTAATCATCACTAACAGATCATAATCCTTTATTTGCTTAAATTAACATTAAATTAAAAGAGGTAATACCCAAGTCTTGCGTTAACAGACTCGATTTGGACAAACTTAAAAACGAAACAACAAAAAGAGCTATTACTGCCAATTTGAATAACTGTATTAATACAGTTTGTGAAAGTAAATATGATACTATTACAACATATAAAACACTTGCTACAAAAATAAAAGATATAACACTGGAATCGCTAGGTAGAATTTACAAAATAACTGAGGAATATATAGGGGAAACAGTTTGGATTCAGAGCGGAGTTGGGCACTAGATGCTCTGGTAGCAATCCAAGTATTAGTTCAGCGTTGCATAGATGTTAGAATGAATGTTTATATGTATTTTATAGATTTTGAGAAAGCATTTGATAATGTCAAACACGATCAATTAATAACGATTTTAAAATCAATTAGAATAGATAAAAAGTGTTTGACATTTATAAAGAATTTATATTGGAAACAAAAAGCAAGGATAAAAATTAATAACAAATTGACTGAAGAGGTTAAAATAGAAAACGGAGTGAGACAAGGTGGTATCCTTTCCCCCTGTCTATTTAACGTATACTCGGAAACTATTTTCAAAAAAGTTTTCGAAGATTTTGACCTGGGCATTCGGGTAAATAATAAACTGATACAGAACATTCGTTATGCAGATGATACCGCCCTTATGGCAGAAAGCCTAAATGACCTTCAAATTATGCTTCAAAAATTGAATCTGGTACTATTGGAATATGGACTCAAAATTAACACAACTAAGATTAATTTCATGATTGTTGGTAAACATTTAAATTCGTCAGCAATTTTGCGATCGGGAAATGATTCTATAGTAAGAATTAACAAATACAAATATCTCGGCTGTTGCTTAAATGAGGACTGGGAACCGGATCATTAAATTAGAATAACAATTGAAATTGCCAGAAACACCTTTCAGAACATGAGGAAACTATTGACTAACAGAAAAATTAGCTTAAAACTGCGGTGTAGACTACTTAAATGTTATAACTTCCAATTCTTATTTATGGTTCCGAAAGTTGGACACTGAAAAAGAAGTCAGTTGATAAACTAAAGGCTTTTGAAATGTGGATATATAGAAGAATGCTTAAAATCAAATGGAAAAGTAGAATACCGAATGTCAGTTTCACAAATAATTAATAAAGATTTGGAAATTGTGAAAACTGTGAAGAAAAGAAAAATAGCTTATTTTGAGCATATATGTATGCAAGAACAATAAACATAACTTATTAAAATTAATGATTGAAGGCAAAATTAAATGAAGTAGAGGTCCAGGTAGAAGAAAAATCTCATGGATTGGAAATATAAGGGACTGGCTGTGGGTTAAAAGCACAGATAAGCTAGTTAATATGACTGCTGATAAAGACACGTATTGACAAATGGTCGCCGACCTCCTTGATGGTGATGATGGCACGTGAAGAAGACGATGTATAGATAGCTGCAACAAATTCTAATTGAAGAATCTATCTACTACGAGCTTCTACAAGTAGCATCGCATTTGAAAAAACACAATTTTGGGTGTCAGAATTTCTTTTTTATTAAAACATATATTGAGGATTATTAAAAATAACATACCGTAATATTCAGAAAATTAAATTTTATTACAGTTTAGAAAACACAAAATAAATAATTTCTATCATCTAACTACCTGAATGCTATGATAGAATAATCAGTAAAATAACCTTAGAATGAAAAAATTAACTGAAGCGACTGGCACATTATATTATTGCAAATTCCAACTTACCGTTTAAATAACCTATAGAATGAATGTGCAGTTTTAGCGAGATACTTCTAATTGCAAAGTAGAATATTTATTTTATATAAAAAAACAAATCTATACTATTTTTGTACTAATCTAAATTAAGCTTATAAAAAATTACTTATCCCGTAAATATAGTTTGCATTGCATTTTACAGTACATGTGGTTCCTTACTGCGAATCTTGACACACAGTTAAAGTGGCATGAATCGTAGTCCACCACGCTGTTCCAGTGCGGGTTGATCGGAGAAAACGTGCAAAATTGGTCAAGGCGATTTGTTCTAGATAGATCCACTGAAGCAACGGAGCGATCATGTAATAGCATCACTAAGTTTAATTAATATAACTATACAATATAATAATCCTGTATAGTGCAATAGTATTAAATTTTGTGTACACAGTACAGTGTCGCACCAACCGTTTTGTCCAATTTCTAAAAGTGCATAAATTTTCCAAAGTTAATAAAATCAGCAAAAATAATGACTCTATAATTAATAAATCAATAATCGCTGTGATGGTTTTACTGCTGCAAATGAATTGGTCTCCGTTTAAGACAGTCACTCTAAAACCATTTCTATTTCTAAAACTGCAACGATTTCTTCATCACCTCTTATACCAAATGAAATTCATGTACGTGCGACAAAACACACCTCATTTGATCGCACTAAATAGGACAATATTGCTTTGTTTACAAAAATAAGTTTAATGTAATAACAAAGTAAAATGTTTAACTCAATATTAAACCTTCATCTCAACTCCAGTGTTACTGTTAGAAACAAAACCGAAATAATTATTTTTAAATAATTTCATTAAATTTTATTGAGATCCAAAACTACCAGATATACTATATATTATACAGGCATTTATAATAGATTGAGCAAGCACTGATCATATTTTTCACATTTGACAACATGACAATTGAATCAATTCAACCGTTGCATATCACATAATTTTTGTATTGTATCTACAACTGTTTTAATCTAAACATTTAGTCCTTTGATCTAATTTCGAATAGGAATCATCTTAATTTTTTAAGTTATATTCATATCGAAAATTAATTCGCAATGGCGCTTATAAGTAGGAAAATGTCATTGAGTAATGAAAGTCCTGCATAAGGCTCGCTCAACTAGCATGATGGACTACAGTCAAAACCCTTCTCGTTATGAGATAAGATGTGAGTCCAGCAATAAAAAAACTATGTACTGTTACAGAAAGAGACAAATATATATGAATCCGCAATTTTGTTTTCTCTTTTTCCTTTGGTAGTCATGGTATGGATTAAAGTATGTTTTACATGTACTTCGTATATGTTATGATTTGAACAAAGTCCATTAAAACATTTCTTACATTTATCGATACTCATGTTCTGAAATTCAAACTTACTGATTTAAAATGCGGAAAATGATAAGTCCTACGGTTGTAAGTACATTTTAGTATAAAAGTAGTACATGACACTGTCTGTTGCCTGGCACTATGTTTAGTATGTTATTGGAATTATTACGACAGAAATCATGATATTTGCGACCAATACAATCAATGGATGGTGAAGGATGTAGGCTAGTAACACACATCATCGTCATATAGTTTTGGTGTAAAAGATAAACACATTTCACACCTCAGTTGCACCTTTTCACATCATTTAGCTTACTCTTGTAATACAATCCATAACTGTCTTTAAAGAATTTTCTGGTAATCCCGCAGGCTGAATTACAAATACGAGTCAAACACTTCAGTCAGTAATCTAATTGGAAATAAATGTAAATTCTTGTTAAAAACGCATCACTGAATCAAGCGCTGTATAATAAATTAGTTCACACATCTACACCTTAAAAGCAAAGTGACTCATATTGTAAGACTTGACAATTAATGATTACAATAATTTTTGTAATGAACTTTTGTACCAAATTGTGAACATGCATCAACCATTTCAGAATTTTTGGTTATGTATCTATTTTAAATTACAAATCTCCAAAAATAATATTTACCCCTAAATTACAGTAATTAAAATAATTAAAAATCAGTTTCAATCACAGCTGAAACTAAATTTTTTCGTTTGAAAATTAATTATATAACTATTTATTGTACTTATCAACCATCTTAGCAATTTAGATGACACTGGATACATTTTTTCAAAAAGTAAGATAATTTTATTAAAATCAATTGACTGATAAACACTAATCCCATTCATGATTGCCAAATTATATAATTGATAATATCACAAAAACAAAATCTGTGTAACAGATAGGAAATACTTTTATCAAAAACATACAATATATGTTAAAATATCTCAATAAGGGCACATTAACTACACAGTTCCAGGTAGCAATCATTTATAACAATAACATATGTATGACAGATATTAATGAATTATGCATATCAAAGTCTATTTAGTTATGACCTTATATATACCATTTCATAAGTCAATGACTGATATGATAACTCCTAATATTGAAATTAAATAATTTATATGTTAACAATTGAAAGTTTCAATTTCACAAAACAAATCTTACATATTGAAAACAATTTAATTCAGAAGAAAATCAAAACATACCAGTGATTACAATTGTGATGACAAAATTCATGTTCATAATTAAAAATAAAAAAAATAAATAAAATAAACGTTCACACACTCACACCCCCGCACTAGGATTCCCTGTGTTGCGGGTGGCATGGACATACACAATTATCACATCACAAACACCCATGACCCGAGAACAAACATTTATCTGTCACTTAAATATCTGCCCCGACCGGCTGAATGTTAAGACGAATTGCTCACTCAAATAATATCTCTATGCCCTGATGTATGTAAAGATGGAGGTGCCTTAAAATTTACTTTATAATTCCACTAAATATTAAATAAAAATACAAAATAAATATTTGAGCTTAAAAATATTTTACATGGTATTTTCATATAGAGACCAGAGTATATGAACATATATGCAATACAGACAAATACATGCTTATACCTCAACATTTGGAGCCATTTAGAAACAAGGATGCAAATATTTTACATATTCACAGTAAAATATGATTGCTATACTGAACCAAATTATTGAATAACTTGATATTGTTAAATTATGTGTAATTACGATCAACTTTAACTATTCCATATAGTTATCTTGCCTGAAACAATTGATACTAAATTCATTGACAACACAAATATAAAAATAAAAAATTCCACATACCTGAAATTGTAATTTAAACACACATCATTCTACTTAAATACTTGATCAACTCAATAAAATTGTTTCAGGCGATTATATCTTCTTATGTAAATTGATTACTTAAATTCACAGTTCAATAAATAATTTTGCTTGGAGGCGCAGTAGAGCTTGTGCTCATTGCTTGTTCCAATGTATCGAGTCGACGGTACTCGTGGCCTCGACTGTTGCGACGTCGGCCATGCTGTCGGCCTTCTACCAACAGACCCAAAAACTGAAACCATCACAATTATTTTGTAACTAGTGGTACATAAATGAAAATTTATAAAATGTAATCTTGCCTATAATTGTTGACTAACTTCAATCTCTATAGAAGCAGAAATGCCCAGTAAGTTTTGCCGCTTAATGATCTAAATGCAACAGTCAACTTTAATGTAGCTGAAGAGCATATTCATGAATTCACAAATTTCACGCCCCAGAGGTTGAAAGTTGAAGTAAAAGTTTGTATGGAGGTTTGGTCAAACTTATGTTGACTTTGCATAATTGCTCTACAATAAAAATAATGTTTATGTATTTTAATTTTCCTCACTTACTTATTTATCACCAGGGGGTAGAATATAAGGTAGTGTATATATAAATTTTATTAAGTTTCATCCCATATCTTTAGACTTGACAAAGATTTCAAAGTTGGTAAAGAGCAGTTTAGATAATAGTATGATTAATACTTTAGACATAAGACGCCTTTTTCGTAGACGAAAAAAATTTGAAAATACTCCAAGGAAAAAATAAGGTATGTAAATTTGATTCAATGTCTGGAATTTCTGCAGTTAAATTAATGACATTTTTTATTAGAATCTACCAATGTCACAAAAATACCGCTTCCCAAAACAAAGCGAGATTGCTTGTACTAATAAAATAAATAAATATAGTTAAGCTAATTAAACTCATCAACTGAAAGAGAAATGTATAAGACATTCTCCATCCTTGTCTAGAAATTTAAGCTAATCTCTCGTGGTCGATGTCCGTTGGAAGTGCGGTGGTGAGGAAGTGAAAATTCAATAAATTGAGGAACTAGCGCCAAGAGCCGGCTCTTGCAGGTTGCTAAGTTACATCATTCATTTGAATCTCGAGGGTATTTTTCATAGTGGTAATAATATTTCACCTGGTTGCCTAACAGCTGCCAGCTATTCAATGTGTTTCGGTGGACTTCGTAGCTAATTAACAAGTAAGCTTATTGCCTCTCCTTGACAGAAACGCAGCGGCAAATCTCTTTGTGTTACTACAATTGTTTGTTTGTTATATCCAGGGTCGCAGATACTACTTAAGATCAAGACTTCTGTACTCATTAGGCAGCCATCAATATCACAGATCGTTTTGTATGCGTGAAATATTTTTTGTGCGTGAAATAATTCGAAATGAAAGGCAATAGCGAACTGTATATTTCAGTTTAAAGTACGAGTATTACTTACCACTTTCCGGAATTTGCTCTTATTGTGATACAATACATAGAAGAATATCACAAGGATTGTGGCAGTTAGGAAGACAGAGAAGAAATGATCATCAACCTCTCCAAATTGTTCTGACATTGTGTTGGTGTAGATTTCTGAAACAGTAATATAAAAAAAAACGTTGTTACAACATTTATATAAGTCTGTAATAATAATGTAAAAAAAAATTAAATAGGCAAATGTAAATCCTTAGCTTTCAAAAACCAGAGAATCTATAAGAATATCTTGAAAAGGTTTCAGTCATGTGTAGATTAAGAAAATTGAAGTTTTTTTTTGTTATATTTATTAAAAAAAAAACAAATTTCTTTTGAGTCCAAATTCATCCCATCTCTATGGGTACACCATCCAGAACAACCGACGAGGTATCGACACTAGGCGATTCTGTTGGAAGTCGCTGGGCTCAGTACTACTCAGGGTGACGTACACTATGGTAGGATTCTTTACGTTTCCGACTAGCCAGCATCCTTCTCGTAGAATGAACCGTGTAATGTATTAAACTTGAATTGGTTGCAGTTTCAGAGAGTCAGTCAAATAAAGGGTTTCTCACTACTTTTTAGGCCAGCAATGCAATAGTGGTGACTATGGTTTTATGGATGTCCATGGCCAGTAGGCAGTGGGAATGGTTTATCATCAGGAGGCGTGTCCGCTCGTTTGTTGGATATTTAGATAATACTTCAGTTGATAGTGACCCTGCCTGCCGAGCGAGGCGTCCCAGGCTCAATTCACGGCCGTGCAGACATTTATGTAACAGATAATTGTTTGTTTACAGGTCGTGGATATTTATGATGTCTAATATGTGTGTACAATGCTATCCACAATCAGCAATATAAATAAGAAAAATTTTGAAAACATTACATGAAATTATTTTTTTAAGAGTAAAACATTTGTCAAAAGCACTTCGAAAAGTCAAAGTATGTTTCAGCATATGTATACACTATATAATATATTAGTAAGTACATATGAGTGTTTATCAATGTTTGTCTTTGATACTTATTTGGCAAACACGAATAATTGTACAATGTTTGCACAACTGCTTTTAGAATTGATGAAAACACTGTAGTAACATTCTGTGGATTGAAGAATTGCGTTTTATCACATATTAATGATTTAAAATAATTTAATTATCCATTGGTTCCCAAAAAGCAATTACTGGATTGAGTAGCAGACAAATGATCATTTTACAAAACAGTATGATTAGACATATGTTATAGACATATGACAAAAGTATAAAATTATACGGTTTTAGAGCTCAAAGTTTAGAGTGACCATTTTATAGTTGCGTCTGTTGAGGCAAGCAATTGTTTCACATTAAATTGTTTCAGCCTTTGGGTGTATGCATAAATCTTGTACAATATACATATATTGTCGTGGCCACCATCCTGCCTTATTAAAACTAACAATTCGACATATATCTTAAAAAGTGATATAACTGTTAAAATAAAAAACAAGTACTCTTTAATATCAGTAAGAAATATGTATAAGTATAAAAAGTAATAATAAAGTAAAAAATAAAAATAAGTATAAAAAGGAAAGTATGTATAAGTATATAAAGTAAAAAAAGAAAAGCCTGGTTGGGATGAGATATATACTTACACTGTTGTATGAAACTTTCCCGCTATAATCATATTTACCTGCATACTTATATTATCAATTAAAAGATTAAATATAGTACATTAACTACACTAAAACTACATGCCTCTGTATCTCTCGATTTGGGTTATTGTTTTTGTTTTCTAATTATAACCTAAATTTCAGAAAAATATTCTCACATTCAGCCATAAATATATGTAATACTTATAAAATGTCTATGTGTCATATTACAAGGCAAAAGAACTTATTGCTAAGGTGTATGTCAAATAATAATAATCTAATAAAGCAATCAAGATAAGCAGTTCTATCACATTCAGAAATATGACACAATAGGTTTTGAAGTGGCTCTCAAAAACAAAACTGGTTATCAGAAATCTTCCTTAAATTATTTTGATTTTATATGCCATAGATCAATTGTCATTTTATGAAGAATTCGGTGAAATGCCGACATTAGATAAAGATAAGTTATGTCCGCAAAAATGGTACAATGGCTACATGGAAACATTCCTAGCCAGTAGGCTTGTTTCAATTGTGAGTGATTTATGTATTTAAAACACTGAAATACCATCACTACAAAGGTTGCAACATTTGTAAAAAAGAAATCTATATTGAGAATATTAAAACATGAAGGGAATATCACCAGTACAAAAAATATTTGCAAAAAGAAATGCAGATTATAATTATTTATTCAGGTGTATATCAAGAGTTTGTTCCAATGGCAACTCCTATATTAACACAAATTTCGAAAACTATAAGCCATGGCTTACAAAACTACTACTGTGAATATGAAAAAAATTGCCATAAATATATCTTTTCAAACAATAAAATATTAAGTTTACTAGAGGAATGTAAATTTTAGACTAAAAGGTCAAATAAATACCTTACTCTTTTTTATGAAAACTATCATTGTAATTATAAAAGTTGTTCAATAAAAAATTACATGTAACCTAAATTTACTGTGAAATTCATACAATACATTTACATGACAAAGGGTTATTTACTTCCATTTAATTTTTGCCTTACATTCTTTATTGTTTACTGTAAATGTGTTCTATTATTTATTTGTAATGCTAATAAAACAGATCTCAGATTGATAGCATGCCCACTAACTTCCATACTATTAAAAATAATAATTATGTCCCAGTTTATGGTGACTTGACAGATATCACTACAGACAGAACCTAGGTTGCTAAATTAAAATGTTATGTTTGTACCCCTAAAAATTCAATATTCACCTTTCTGTGCACCTGGAACATCAAGAGATGACATGATAGATTCAACCTTCTTCTGCTGATACTTCTTCTCTTCTTTAAGCCTGGGCTCTGTTTCCAAATTTGGGTCACTCTCATCATTAGCTGGTGATCGGGGCAACTGAGCATCATCTAAAGGATCTCCAGAATCTGCAAAGTTAATGTTACATGTTAAAAGAGTTCATTATACTGTGAGGTTCTCAGAGTTAAAATCTCAAAAATAGACATAAGCAATAATAATATTAACATAAATTAAATGCATATAAAGGAAACATCAACATCTTAACATAGATAATTTAAATATCACTTCACAAAATGTCTCTTAATCTGTCTATGGCTTACTTATGTCTATTGGTCACCACCATTGTCTAGTATGTCTCCACACTCAATTGGATTTCATTCCCCTACATCCTGTTTATCATCTCTGTGGT
The DNA here is from genome assembly GCA_003671415.1 of Megathymus violae. Classification (NCBI taxonomy): domain Eukaryota; kingdom Metazoa; phylum Arthropoda; class Insecta; order Lepidoptera; family Hesperiidae; genus Megathymus; species Megathymus violae. Next base: position 6,126,554 of record PDGT01000013.1, on the reverse strand, counting down.
ACCTACCACATAGTACTGTAGGGTTTCAGTAGTCCCAAAACTATACAAACATTTAATAAATCACAAAAAGTAGCATTTTTTTATAATTGCATACCTATCTCCTATACAGTAATAATTGACACATATAACTTTAGTTTGAAAGTTCATACAAATATTGTAGATTCAGATGTTTTTTAAATATAGCATTGTGTGTGGGTGTGTGTGTACATATAAATATAGGATTTAAAGTTATTTATTATCATATATTTCATAGAAGTTAAAAACATATAAAAGAACTGTCATAAATCTGATAATGAGATATTACAGAAGTAAGGGCTTCTAGTACAAAATTATTTATACCATAGTTCGAAATCTTTATTATATATCTAAACATCATAATTATCATGTAATTATAATTTTATGATACTAAAAAATAGATCAACATTATTAGTAGATGTCAGTTTAAGTCAATTAAGAATAGGTTTCCTTAGCAGATTTGTTAAGATTTTGTAATTGAATAAAGCATAAATAATATTACAAAAAGCTCTAATGTAGTATTGTATAACAACAACAGTAAAAGATAACATTGCAATTAGTAGTAATTTTAAATTTGCTTAGATATTTGTAACACTCCCCTATAAACCATGTGTTCTATTGTAAATAGGTACCATTGACATAGGAATTGACATCCCTTGATACTCAAGTTGCATAACATATTTATGTGACAAATGAAGGTCTTGGTTGCAGCTATTAGTTATTTATTATGACCAAATTATATATGTCTATGCCATCTACAACTGAGGGAATCCTAAAACACAGAATACACAACAGTAAGTAGGAGACAAAAACTTACCATATGACACAACTTCATCATTTTCATCAATTGCACCATCATTTTGAACCACTTTTCCAATCTTTGAGTCCAGGTCTTTAACAGGTTTTTTTAAAGGAGGCAAATCATTTGAAACCAAAGGTTTTTCAGTATTATTTATGGGAGTGCTTGCTGACACAGCAATAACAGATAGCTGACTTTCTTTACTAACACCTGATTTAGAAGTTTCTAGATGTTTTTTGTTTACTTGAGCATTATTTTCTGGCACATGTGCAGTATTATCTAAATCCATTCTTACTGGATCATTGGGAACTTCAAGTTGAGCTTGCGCTTGTTCTTGTGCACTGTCCAGTTGCAACTGTTCATTCATACTCAGCACTTTTGAAGAATTCTGAGTAGTAGATGAACTTTGTATTATAGAAGCTGTTACACTACTTTCCCCACTAATATTTCCTGTGGATGACTGCAGCAGCAACTTAGAGCCCCACTGGTAATATTTGCAAAAGAAATTGGTTTCTTCACTTGACAAGTCATCAGTTGCACATGCTCTTTGGCATTTCGAAGTTTTAAACACTTCTTGAGAACCATTATAATACTGAGGATAAATTGTTAGGTTTGTAAATTTCCAATTTTTCGATGCATCGGCACAAGTCTTATCGATATTTTGGATTTGGTTTAATTCTGAAACGATTTTTTCGTTCAGGTCCAATTTCGTACCTATACGTTCTGAACAAAGCTGACTATTAATATCGTAGAATATTAAACATACTAATTTTGGCCCTTTTATTTCTCGTTCCGCAGACAACGTGAAATTACACTCTTCAATGTGGTTTTTAATTTGGACCGACAAAAATTTATTTTGACAAGTATCCGCAAGTAACAGTAAAGATTTTCCAAGAGTATCGTTTAACTGTAAAGGATATCCAAAGCTATAGTAAAACGTATTTATTAAAAGAACAGAAACCACACATTTAAACATATTTATGGTGAATATTTAAATATCTTTAGGATAATAAAATTATGTTAAAATTTTTCGTATGTTCCCTCATTAAAGTCGCACATCAATTACAAAATAACAAATCAAGTGACATAACATATAAGGAAACAGAACAGATAAGTAAGAGGAAATAAAAAAGACGACCACAGAGTACAGGCTAATTGAGAATAAATGAAGTAAAGAAAAAAGGGAATAAATAGGGGTGTTAATAATAACTTCACAATAAAGTACTGATTAATAAAGTATAGCACTTATTATTCACAACGAATGTAGAAAGTAACTAGAGGTGAGTCGCATCTGTCCGAGCTAGCTTTTAATACCCACTTGTTAATACATTGTACGTCGTTGGTTCGGATGGCATTTGGCAATTACATTCGATAGACTTTTATGTTGCTACGAACCATTAACGAAGTATTGAAATCTAAATTATACTATTTCTCTGTTAAAGCATTTTGTATCCCTACTTGAACAAATAAATGATTTTTCATTTTTTTTTAATTTTTTATTGCTACTTATCTCTTTAAAATAATATTATTCGACATTTTCAAAAACCTTTATTCACTGTCCCTTACTACTCGTGTCATATTGACACCTGTGATCGATAATATGGAACTGCAATATTAATGTCCGCGTTGGTGTTCCCGCCTACCTGTGGTCATCACCTCAGGAGGCACATCGTTATGTCTAGCAGCTTGCTCAAGCATGAACTCCGTGTCGTCATTATTACAGTTTGACCATAGGCGCGAGTATATTTCTCAGGTCTCCCTGTGGCATAGGCACGACGTTCGCATACCACATTGTCCCGATCTAGAGGCACGACGTGAAGCGTAACTGGGTTTTGGTTAGATAGAGACTTACGACTTTCAGTACAGAGGCACGACGTGAAGCATAGTTCTGGGGTTTTGGTCACGAGAGCAGCCAGCATCTGTGAACAAATCAGATACAACTCAAAATACTGTGAACAAATCAAATATGTTCATGATTTAGGTATCAATCACCAGGGCAGTTCCCGTCGGGGGAGTGTCTCTCACGACTCTCTAGAGGTCTACGCGGACTTACGTGAGACATAGCTTTGCGTGTCCCACCTTAAAAGAGTACTTCAACACAAATTAACAGAACCAATCATACAAACAATAGTAGATATAAAGGACAAGATGTAGTATACACACAAGACTAGACATAAGCAAGGTCTAGTATACACACAAGAATAGACATAAGCAAGGTCTAGTATACACACAAGAGTAGACATAAACAAGGTCTAGTATACACACAAGACAAGACATAAACAAGGTCTAGTATACACACAAGACAAGACACATAAACAAGGTCTAGTATACTCACATGACTAGACATAAGCAAGGTCTAGTATACACACAAGACTAGACATAAACAAGGTCTAGTATACACACAAGACTAGACATAAGTAAGGTCTAGTATACTCACAAGACTAGACATAAGCAAGGTCTAGTATACTCACAAGCCTAAACATAAACAAGGTCTAGTATACTCACAAGACTAGACATAAGCAAGGTCTAGTATACACTCAAGACTAGACATAAACAAGGTCTAGTATACACACAAGACTAGACATAAGTAAGGTCTAGTATACTTAAGACTAGACATAAGCAAGGTCTAGTATACACACAAGACTAAACATAAACAAGGTCTAGTATACTCACAAGACTAGACATAAACAAGGTCTAGTATACTCATAATCGAAGAAAGCAGCGCATACTTCGGGAGTCCACTCGCCACGCCATGGAATAATATATTCCGCCACCGTTTGAGTTGGTTTACTGTAGGTGCCAACCCGGAGACGCAATTCGTACCGCCCATGCGGCAGCGTCTTTACCACGCGATAAGGATCGTGAATGCAGGAGTCCAACTTGCCAGTCGACTGCGCTTGTTTCTTGACCAAAACCAAAAAGTTGGGTTCAAAAGTACGACGAGGCTTTCTCCTTTGTACTTGTGAAAATAAATAGCCAGACTCATGAACTGTTGGACCTGTTTCACTTTTTTGGGTTCAGCGGATGCAATTAGAGCTTTAACTTTATCTTGACTCGGCCTAACCTGACCTTAACTTATACGTCAACCGAGATACTTAATGTCCTTGCACAAAAACTTTTTTTTTTCGTAAATTTATGGAAAAACCATCCGTAGTCGAAACCAAAACCGTGAGAACCTGTCATAATAATTTAAATCCACGCTCAATTGTTTTCCTTAAATATCAGAACATCGTCGATATACACCAGAATTTCAACAGACTCGAACACCCACAAGAATTGTATTAATCGGGATTAATGTATCAGAATGTACGACCATAACATTCTTTGGGTCAACTGTTTCCCTCATAATTAACTGAGAATCTCTAGTTCGAATATATGGAACCCTCTCCGTATTAAGAACGTCCGTACATAACAAGTGTATTAATGTATTCGGAGGACACGACGAGCAGGTCTACCTCCATAGTTATTTCATTAAACTCTATAAGCAAAGTGTCAAAAAAAAGTGGATTTCGACTTCCCGACCACCAATGCCTCTCAAAAATCTAAAAGCTGGTTTGCGCCCACATCTGGGCATTGCAGCCTAGTTGTATACTGAGGAAGTCACTAGTCAATCAGTGTATGTCAAGGAAATGGGGTTCCCCAAAGGTGGAATCAAATATGAAATTATCTTAAACAAAGGAATATGAAAAGAGTCAGGGGTATGGTACTTAAAGTGTTCCGTCGCGTGACCTCCGGTTCGACGCACGAAGCAAGTTGAAGACGCAGCACCAGGGTAGTCGCTGCAGCCAGTTATCTTCTACTATATATGCACCCCGAAAAACTTGTAAATAACTTCACTTTCTGTAATACTGCTTGTGACAGTACGCAACAACCAAAATACAGCAAAACTATATCGCGACCGATCCGAGAACATTCGATGTCCTAGCAAGCGTTGGCTAGACCCTCATTTTTCTTAATAAAAATACGCGGGTACTAAAACGGTCTAAGTTGAAGTGCCAGTCGGTTTAGAATCGCAATTTCACTGTCCCGAACACTAGGGTTCACTGGTAACCCACTAATTGAGCAAAATGCCAACATCACCCTTCAAACATGTGTCTATATCGTTGATGCTTGGATCAAAGTTCGCAATATAAGATTGGTTAGATCTCACCGTAGTATTGATTGACCGAATAGCCTTGATTATGTGATCGGCGGCGACAGCGTCGCGATCAGGTGCATCACTGGTGGAAGGACCCGACGAAGATGAGAAGCCACTGACTCCCGAAACATTGCCTGTGACCTTCTATACCCTGCCGTAGTCGCAGCTGGCTACTGCAGACGCAGCGGCGACGTTAGGAATACACCAGCATTCAGCTCACGTAGTCGTGGCTGCGAGGTATTATGACGTCGTTGCTCCAATGATGTCAATCGATCCAGTATTTGCTGCATTCAGATAGTACATTGTTAGAAGATCTACTTCATTTGCGGGTATGCCTTGATCGCGAGTTATGTCAAGGAGGATTCTCATTATGAATATCAGAATGTGAATCACGGCTCTTAGAACGGCATCTCCTTTTATGGCTATTGTTTGGCATATCTACACTTTCATCAATGTATAAGGGTAATAAGAAGAACTTTAATAGTTAATTGAACAAAACAAATAAAATAAAAGAAAAATTGCCAATTAACTTGAGGGTAGGCAAAAATATCGAGTAAATTACAACGCCACAAAAACAATGTATTTGAAAACACGCTATCGTCTTCTACAGTAATCAAACTAGAACGTACTCACCAGATTTAATCACCTTACTACATAAAATTACCACTTGTACAGTTGAAAAAATTCAAAATAAGATTTTTAAAATTGAATGGCCAATCTGCTTTGGAACGGATCAGGGAACGTGAGAACTATCCCACTTCTGATGTTAGCAGAACGGGACTAAATAAATAAAAATAAGAACTTCATTAAGATCACGAGTATTTTAAATGGTGAAATTTATAAATTACGAAATAGCAAATCAAGCAGACTTTTATAAATCAATTCTAAACGAAACAGAATTGACTATTCAAACGGGCAGAGTTTCCCCTTAACACGTTCACCACAAATATAAGTGTGTCCAGACTTTTTTTTTTTGTTTTGCGCCCAGACAGTTGGAAAAAGGGCTACCCTCCGGAAAACGGGGGAGGGGGGTGGTGAATGCTCATAGCATACCAGCGCAGCTGCGCTGGTTATGTGGGACTCCCGAAAAACCTAGGGGCCTACCCACTAAACACCACCCGAGGCTGGCTTTGGCCTGGAGGCCTTTAAGCCGACATCTGATGTGACCCCCTTTAGGGAAAGGGGGCTTGTGTCCAGACGAGCGCTTATCGTCTTATATAGGTGTTTGGCGGTGATTGTCCGTCATCCACTCCTCTTAACGGATGTGACGTCACTTTGCTGCCAACAATATTTTATTCGAAGTTGGTTTTTACAAACACTTTTCGAACGTCAAACTACGCCATCACTTCAACAAATCCCTACCGTGAGTGGTTTCGGAAGAAGAAGCGGCAAGAAACTCCCGAGGAGGTTTTTTTCCTACTCACAGTTACAGAACGCATTTAAACTGGCTTAATATTAAACTCATGTCCAAGCAGTCTTATCCTGAAAGTAATCATCAAGTTTGTAATAACCTTTCCGCATAAGAACGCCTTTGACGTGAGTTTTAAATTTACAATATGGCATTTCTGTCAATTTTAATGGAATTGTATTATAAATATTTACACATCTACCCATGAAAGAGCCACCAGTTCCAAAAAAGCCAGAAAAAACTAGAGCCAAAAAATTAAATATCAGTCTTAGATTTTTCATTCCACATCGGTCATCTACGAAGGTTGGCATACGATGTAAATATCTCTAATTAAATTAGGTACGTATTTTTTTTTACTTAATAAAGGCATATTTACTAATTAAAATATTTGTAATTCACCGTTATATGCTTCTCAGTAATTTATTTTATCGTAAATAAGTCAAAGTGTTGATGATTGCATTGATATTATATTATTTCTTTTATTAGATTTACGCCTACGTATTTTTGACGTATTTACTTACTGAATAGTGTCTATGTCATCGTAAGATTCTTGTTGTGCTCACTTCGACTCTATACCTATTTACTCCTATTAGCTTATTTACTCAGGGTGTAAGTCGCACACCTTCCTTTGACTCGAATAAAGCTAATCGAATATCGAATAAAGCTCGAATAAGCTACGAATAACCTCTACTCGTGGTTGATCTTGCAAAACGACAAATAAAGCTAAGCAGCCTTCTGTTGGAAGTTGCCGGGCTCTGTATGAATTCCATTTTAAACTAGAGAATGGTGTGTGGCCGTCGTTATTTTTAGAATTATTCGTGAAATATTTATATATAAATGAGTTCCTCGATTGGTTCCTGAAAGTCAATACATCGGTGACGTTATGAACATCATCACTTACCTTAACGGGGCTGGTCTGTTATCGAGCCAGCTGGTAATATAATAATAAGTTTTTGTTTTAAATGGATTGGATTTAAACAAATAAAGATAATTTCCATATTTTATTATTCACATTCCTAGACCATAGAAGGTTATGCTTAAGTACTTAAAATAAGAATATTATTCTGTGCCATTTGTGCTTACATATATTAATGCATGTATTTTTTAGTCTAGGTGGTTATTTGGTGAAAAATACTTCTCTAAACCTAACAGACACGTAACACTTGGTTTTATTTTTAAATAATTATGATTAAGAAGATAGATTTTTTGTTGTCTGAAGTTTTCATTCACTACTATTTTTTAAAAGCGCATAGAAAGTATATGAGCTTCTAACAATCTGAAATAAAAAGAAACGATTTACTTTCAAAACTCAGCAGTAACGGAGGAAGAAAATTTATCATAACATTCTTTTGTTGTAACGTACGTACAGACACAAAAGTGTTGTTCGATAGAGGTATAATAAATCCAGCCAAAGGACGAATGGGAATTTTAATTCTTTCCATAAAAAATATTAGGTGTCGACGATGTTTCAAAGGAATCTTGAGCCAATTCATGGTATATGCTGAATATGTTAACAGTTCACTCTGCAAAATATATTTTAATTGATTATTAATACGCTTTTATTAGCTCGGGTTGTATCTATGTATGTATGTATGTAACGGAATCTTTGAGCTTAACTTTCACTGGTTTCTAAAAGTCTGATCAACTTGAAACTTTGCACACATATCAAGGGCCGATGACAATGCAATAATTTGATAACAGTTTCCCATTATCCTTATTAGGACGGCCAGGATTCATAAATTCTTTTTTATTTAGATCCTCTGTAGGAGAGTGAGAAAGATAGAGCTAGCGCGCGACCTGCGCATGCCTGCACTTCCAGTCAGAGTTACTCTTACTGATTTCTGGAGTCTACGACTTACTCTTTCGTACTTGCTCGGGGACGCGGTATTGCTCAACGGGGACCCAAATGTCTTTAGGATAGTTGCATTCTAACCTTGTTTATTCCTTACACATGCGTGGGTACTAATAAGTCTCATAAACGCAAGTTACTCTATTTAATATTCATATAAGATGTTATATAATAACCGTGATTTATAAAAGCTTCTTATTATTTACAATAAAATAATCAGAACATAAATTTTTAAATTATTTTACAGAACAAAATTCGACAAGTAAATAAGATATTTATCGTGATCAAAATCTTTTAATTAATAATTTTATTGATAAAAGTACAATCAACGAAAATGAGTTAAAATAAATAATAGTTTAAAAAAACTAAAAAAACACGCTTTTATTGCTAATTGAACTAAAAAGTAGAAAATAATTTTTAATTACAAAGAGTCTTTATTACAGTAGTAGAAGGTCGGACAATCAATCATAATTAATTACCTCAAATAAACATTATAATAAAATTTAAGTTATTAACAAAATAATTCAAATCAAAGTAAAAAGCGTGGGGTGCATTTTACTTCATTTTTATAACTTTTCTCTCATAGATAGTTGCCAATAGAATGATTGTGTCATATTTAATATATCGAGCACCCCACGCTTTTTACTTTGATTTGAATTATTTTGTTAATAACTTAAATTTTATTATAATGTTTATTTGAGGTAATTAATTATGATTGATTGTCCAACCTTCTACTACTGTAATAAAGACTCTTTGTAATTAAAAATTATTTTCTACTTTTTAGTTCAATTAGCAATAAAAGCGTGTTTTTTTAGTTTTTTTAAACTATTATTTATATTACAAGTTCTTTTAATGTCTATAGTAATCAGTAGGAGAAACATGAGTTCCAATTCTGTACGGATATATTCACATACATACCATACACTTCTAATGTTTATTGTTTTAATTTTTAGGTAACTGGCTTTACCCATCCATGAGTCCATGCCAATCTTACTTGATAGTGCTCACCAACCAAGGGACTAAGTAACGGCGACAGGTTTCTACTTTAAAAAGGTCGTTTGATTCAGTCTTGAGTTTGATATTATTTAAAACGGGTTTGATACAAGACTGCACTCGTCGGATCTTTCCTCTTTAAGCAAGTATGAAATATACATGTTATAGAATTACATGACTTTTTGACTCTGCCTATGATTGGTGACACTGTTTATGAGTAGTACCCTACTAGTTTGAACGTCAATCTATCGCACGGAAGATTCTAGTTCGACTCCTGCACCCACTTGCATTTTTTCAAATTATGTAATTTGAAAATTTAGTAATTAATTATTATTAACTAACTTATTATTATTTAATTCGGTGAAGGAAAACGTGAGGAAATCTATATACTGAAGACTTCGCAGCAACATGTTCAAAAGTATGTGAAATCTATTAATCTGCACCTGGCCAGCATGATGGATTGTGGCCTTAACCCCTCTCATTGTGAGAGGTGACCCTATAAACCCACATTGGGACCATTATTGGTTGTAATGATGATGGTTGCTGTCTTAATTGATTTTAATTCTAAAGAGAAAAATAATCAAACAAAAAAGGTACACCAAAAAAAAATAGATACGCTGCTGCTGTACCCACCTCATGCGTCACTTGGCTGCCATAATAACAGTATAAAAAAAGTTCCGTTAGTATGCAGAAAATGTACATAATCATTGAAAGAAACTGCACCGATAGCGGGTTAATCTGTGTGACAAAAAAGGCAGTTATTTTACAAGGTTACAATTTTTTTTATCCAGTATAAAAAACAATAATCACCTGAACCATTTTGTACACAGAAGTACATATTATCCAACCACTAGCTAAAAATTGATAAGCTATTGCTCCTCCAAATATATCTTCCACTTTTTTTGCAAATCTATAAATTAATTTTAATTTATATTATTTTGAAAACGAATCTATGGGGCACAACAAATTTGATATTTACAGATACGTATGCATTGTTCTTAAGGATTAATCTAGATGGCCCTAATATATTCTACCAAAATAAATTACGTATAAGGACAGCAGCATACTTTTGCATTCACTTACACTTTAAAGTTACAATATCGTAGTACGTAGTAATAAAAATTCAAGCGAAATCATATGCTAGCCAAAATATATGGACTTATTGACTACATGTTATAAATCGACTAGCTGGTGAACAAAATAGCATATTTAAGTTATATTTAAATTGTTATTTTAATGTGATGTTTTAATAGAAATCCAGAAATTTGAGGTCAAGCTAAGCTATTTGTATATTTGACTTCAAAATCACTTTTGGATTTAATAGACCATAATGCGAGTTAAAAAAAATTAAAAGTATAAACAAACCGTTTTTTTTAGCTAGGTTCCCTGTAAATATATAATTTAGTTTTTATTTAGGTATGGTCGGATTGCGGTGATTTAGAATACTCCCCCCAATCCCATGTTGGCAGAACAGTGTCGTAAAGGCGACAGAAGCCAGCCTGCTTGGAGGTAGGGCTCGCGTGAAGATTATATTATGAGTATCAATTAATGAAGTCATTAATATTATTACTGGAATTATTATCTTTCCGGGAAGCCTGTCTGGCTAGCTACCTTCCGCCTGCTTGAATTAGCCGCCAAACGACTCGTCGTGCTCCGGCTGGGGGCTTGAGAGCCAGTACTTTCTTTCTTTCTTATCTTCTCGTCATTTCCTGGTCGACAACGCATCACTGATATCTTTGGTCCTATTGATGTCCACGGGCGACGATGACCACTTACCATCAGGTGGCTCGTCTGCTCGTTTCTCGGCTATTAACATTAAAAAAAAAAGTATATTCTTTGGAGACATTTCGATATAAAGCTTACTCCACAATTTTTCTGTGATGATTAATATTTTTTTCAAATCGCCTGCAAATTATATCTTCGTATGAAGTGCTTGAATAATGCTGGTTTTTGAGCACAGCTTTAGTTTCTTCTTCACCTCTCTGTACTAATTTAATCAGATTATCTCTGTGAAGTGAAATATTTAAATCTATTTTAGTAGTAATAAAACTGTGACTTGGCCGAATCTGTACAATGAATATATATTTGAAAATTTTAATCTTGCCGGGGGATAAGTCATTAAAATTTGTATAAAAGAGTATATAAAGAAAATTATTTAGAAATGATTTTTTTTTTGTAGTTGTTGCAATAAATTAATAGATACGTTTCCAATTTTTGTAACGTTAAAACAGACACTTAAAAATATCTTGACGTACGCATGTAGTTCCTGACAAAAATTAAAATACTAAGTTCGATTAGAAGTGGTAATTTGTCATTTGTAACCATATTAACAACTAGCTCTTCGCGCGACTTCGTCCGCGTGGGATTTAACAAAAAACTTATTTAGTAGAAATAAAAGTAGCCTTAGTTACTCCTTATTACATCAGCTACCTGCCAGTGAAAGTCCCGTCAAAATCGGTCTAGCCTTTTCAGAGATTAGCCGGAACAAACAGACAGACAGACAGACAAAAATTGTAAAAAATGTTATTTTGGTATATGTACCGTATATACATTCATATGCATGTAGTAAAAAGCGGTTATTTTAATATTACAAACAGACACTCCAATTTTATTTATTAGTATAGATGAGTCCGAGTAGTATTACGATTTCGATTACGCCACGGTGATTCATTACGATGAATTTATTCAGAAAATAACTTCCTCACGCTTACAGTTATTCATTTATTGTAATTTTATCTTTTTGTGCAGGATAATATCATTAAAGCTAACACGAAATGATGCAGTCGAGAAAGTATAGCAGAATATATTACACGAACAATTTAAATATCAGTTTATTTTAACAAAAAAAAACCGACTTTGAATTCAGATCAAAATTATTTTCATCCCATATCTTTCACCCTTAAAGGTGGTATTTTTTCTTCAAATTTTAGTGGGACTAAACGGTAAATATAACCTCTTAAATAAAAAAGGAATTTTCCATATTGGCAACAAACAAAAAATACAAAGGTATTGAAAACCTTCTCCTTCTTTGAAGTCTGTTAAAAATATGAAAATAAACTACACAAATCGTCTCTAAACAAAATATTTTAAAATGTGAATGAAATATTTAATTTAATTTAAATGTCATGTAAGAGAACGGGCTGTCTTTCTATCAATTATTGGGAAATCACCGGCTAATTAAAATTTAATTTTTACAGTTATTGCTTACTTATTATTTTTCATTGTAAATTGAACCAACTACATCAGTGAGCCAAATAATAATTTTTGAAGTAAATAAATTTAATTATGTAAAGATAATTATATTGTGTTTGTTTATAATAGTAGTAATGACAATTTTATAACCAAGAATACAGTTATAACCAAAAATGGTTCATTTTGAGACTTTGACACAAGACTTCTGTTAGTACAAGTCGTTCAAGCAGACCTCCTCAGTTTGTGATCCACTTTTCTAATTAACGGACGATGAATGGTGTTGACCTCAAACCTATCTGCCAAAAATTTCATAGTTCTGTTGGTAGATAAATCATGACAGTACTCATTTGTAGAGGTTCTTTACCTGCAATTTTTTTTTAATCAGCTGTTGTATTATTTTAAAATAATATACACTGGTTCATAGATTTAGAGCCAGCTAACAAGAGGTTTCACTTTTGAACGATAAACGGCGTTGTAAACTTCTCGACAAGAAGTTTGCTTGTTTTGTTACCTACTAAAATAATAATAGACATACTTGTATTTTACCTTAGTATGAATAATTGTGTTTGACATTGCGCTAGTAGGAAAGCCACCATAACGTCCATGGTGGTGTTGGCGACTGCAAGCCACGACGTCATAGTCCAAACGTAAATCGCAATTAAATAGAACCTATGAAAAGTTGGATTTGTTTAAGAATCTTATTAAGTACCTTATTAAAACAATCACCTACCAAAAAACTGCTCCGGCCGAGAATCAAACCAGGGGCCTCGCGCTCGGCAGGCAGGGTCACTACTAACTGAATTACGGGGTCGTCAACGGAAGTATGAGTGTGTAAGCGTTTATTTATTTTATTATTTCTTTTTGTTGGAGTCATTTGTAATGACCTCATTCCGATTCCGTTCCAGAAGGTAAATCTAGTAAATCAAAACCAATATCACTTACTGTGGGTTCGCATTTCCGTCAAAAGGTAGCCATATTGCAAATTCGACATGCTTTTCCTGTATGTGCAGTATTAGTGGATACAGTACCCAGAGAAAACATGTCACAAGAGCAAAAGAATTGTTAATTCGAAGAAGGAACTTTCCATGTTTTGCCGTTCGTAACAGGCATTCACGGTGGTCTACTTCTTCCTGGTTGTATAAATGTCCTAGAATCAATAGATTTAGTCATTATGAGCAACTACTATACCTACAGAATAATTTTGTTCATAGAATAGAATAGAGAAGAAAAAAAATTTCATTCATTAATAATATATAATAAGCGAGTCTAATCACTTCCATCTTGACCGGCACAGCGTCGATGATGCTTTAGGTGTTACGAGAGTCCATGGGAGGCTATGACCATTTGCCACTCTAACATACGAGTCCAAGAGGCGCCTACTAGTCGAATGGATTTGGAGATCTTTCTTTACTAGCAATAAAATATTTGGGTGCTTGTACTATTAATAAAATATTTGGGTGCTTGTACTATTTTTGGGCTCACTTAAGTTTTAATTGTGCTGAAGATTGAAATTGCTGTGTAAGCGCTTTTCACCATCAGGTTACCCTATTATCCACGCACAATACTCTGTCACGATAGTACCAACAGTTCTACCGATTCAACATATTAATGTAATAAAATAATTTTATTTCACCTCTCATTGTATTCAACAGATCTTCAATCTGGTCAGCTTTGATCCATAGAACAATTTGCTTGTATATCGAATCGGTGTGGGTTAAAAATAAAAACATTGTTCCTATAACCTTGTCAAAGTCGTCTCGTACCTTAAATTCAACGATTTTTTTTTAATTTTAAAAAAAAAAAAACTTAAGATGACAAACAATTTGTTTACAAGCCAGTTTTTAATAGAACATATTATATTATACCTAATAGTATGGAATCAATTGAATATATCAGCCACTTTTAAATTTGCTTTTTTATTTTTTTAAATGGACTGTATTGAAATGACTCTAAATAAGTTACTTAAAATTATATTTATTAATGTTCGCCTTGTGGTCGAAATTCCAGAACTATAAAATACGTTCTGTTTCCACTTTTTTAACGTACATCTTGAGATCATTCCTGCATGACGTCAGGGAACGTCAGATAGGTTAAGAAAAGGAACTTCATAAGGATATAGTATTAGCAATAGCCGAAAATCGAGAATATGTTTTCGAATAACCGTATTTATTCCTTCGCATTTGGTATCGCTTGAGTCAGTTATTTTACATAAACACCCTTTATCTGCCATCGAGTTGTTCACTCTTTTAGTTTTAAACCAAGACTGTCTAGTTTCGTGTTCGCAATCTTTCACCTGGTATCCGCCGGAAGCATAAATAGAGATGGCGTCGGAAACGAGACAGTCTCTGGTACTAAACAATTATATTAAATCTTAAATTAAATACTAGTATTATAATTCATTCTTCATTATACCATTTAATATTCAATAAATAATTACATTTTAAATATATGTAATTAATTAATTATTTAATCACTGGAAGTGATGATTTGTCTGAAATATTGTAACAAAACCTAACGTCTAAATCTTTAATGCTAACAATGAGAAATAACAATAACAATTTTGTAGAAAGGAAGTAAACTCATGGGAATACCAAGGGTTAAATTTTCAGATGAACGAAGGGATCGGGTAGAGCGTAGTAGAGTATACAGTAATACAATTAGATTAAACAGGTTATTAACAATAATTTTATACAAAATTTTGAAATGTGGTCATATTTAAGTAGTCCAAATATGAACACTGTACAAATATTACAAATATTTTGATGATGTTCAAGTTTATTTAATTGCTCCTCAGATATATCCAAATAGCAAATTTAGCATAGTCAAGGATTGTATGGAGAAGTATTTGATTGTTCTTTTATTGGAATAGATGTCTGAAGCGACCTCAGTGTTGCTTTTTACTTCAGTTATTTGAGGTGTCCAAGCTAGAAAACGGTCCATAATGAAACCCAGATTTTAACAATTTCACTCTATAGAATTGTTATAGTATTTAATAAGTAAATAATTTATCGTTCAAAGTTGCTTTGAAAAGTGATAATAGTCACATTTTTTTGATGAGAATAAAATCATGGACCAAAAAATTTACTTTAATTTTAAAAAGGATTATTAATTACTTACCTTTTATATAAGATAATTCTTAAAAATTTAAAACAACTAATAACTAGCATAGCACACAAGCAAAACATAAAAAAAACTTTTTTCCTGTAAAAAAACGAGAAATTAAAAAAGTTTATTAAATAAATCCTACAGAACCTTGCGTAACCAATAGGATTCTTCTGTTGAGCTCTACGTCAACCTTACAAACTTATGCAAACTGTAGTGGTATGTCTAGTTAAAAAAAACAGGCTCTAACTTAATATTGCCAGGTAATTGAACGTATTTTTTATGTTCCTATTATTATTTTGTAGTATCAGAGACACATCCTCTGCATTATAATAAGATATCCCTCTGCTGGCCGTGGGTCGCAATACAGTATATGTGGTTTCATTGTCGAAACAATTATGTTTTATCTTGATCAAATATATTATGTACGTAATGTATTGCCGTCGCTGAGTTTACTTTTCTATTGGAGGAGCGAAATTGCCGAGTTCAGCTTTTAACTTCGTATATTTGGTAACCTTACAGTACAATTATTATTGTA
Organism: Megathymus violae; assembly: GCA_003671415.1. Lineage (NCBI taxonomy): Eukaryota > Metazoa > Arthropoda > Insecta > Lepidoptera > Hesperiidae > Megathymus > Megathymus violae. Next base: position 6,110,520 of record PDGT01000013.1, on the reverse strand, counting down.
TTTTAATATCAAAGCTGGGCGAGTAAAATGTCTTTGCGGAACGGGATATTCGACATTGCTATGCCATTTTGAATTAATTACGCGATATTGTCCAGTAACGTGTGACATGCTGTGGTTAAATTGGAGTTAAAAATATTAATTAATTGTCACCTATAGGTATAAAACGACATTTTACAATGAAATTAATTATATGTCGTGGTTGTTGCAAGTATTGGTAAAAAAAAACGAAAGTCTGTGTTATAGATATAATCTATATCCTTTTTCCTATTAGGAGAATCGTCAAAAGATATTCGGTTTCTCTGGGAGAGATTCAAGAATAAATTGGATTCATACCTGGGGACTCCACTAGCTCGTGTGAACGCATGGCTGCTACTCCTGTTCAATGCCCTGTAGGCTAGTCCCGAAAGATTCTAGAAATCTCCTAACTTTGTCTTTCTAAATGGCTGCCTACACTGTTTTGGGATATAATCGTACCTACGTAGGTTTTATTGTCAATAGTAACCTCTTTCGCTTTGCTTTGGGAAACCGTATACCATCCATGGGCTGTATTAATTTAGTTCTGATCAAAGGCCAAATACGTGAAAAATTTTGTCCGTACAAAGTTTTATACATAGTCGTGTCTTTACCTTAAATATGGTATTAAAGAACATTATGCGCGTATTTTTTTATTTATTTTAGAATGATATGCAAAACATTTGTCTATCGCATAAATGATTGCACTGGTCGCGAATCGAACCCATCACGAGGTAAGCTGGGTAACTCACTAGGCTACAGGGTCGTCATGGTTCTGATGTTTCTTTATATGTACAAAAAAAATATTAATAAATACCTGAATAATGCGAAGGGCTTGCTGAATCGTGTACACTATAATAAGGATTAAGGATAAACACATATAAATTTTGTGTAATAATCTTTGTAATTTTGGCGACTTGGGATCAATTTGATAGTAACCTAGGACTCGTAAGTTAAACAAATGTGGTTTCAAACTATAGTATGACAAGTTTCTGATTTCCATTTTTCAGAAGACAATTTCCAATATTTCCGAATTAGTGAAGTCTATCCTTATCTGCATACAATAGACGAGAGAAGTTAAATTTTGCTGATTTTACAAACAACTGAACATTGTGCCGGTTCTTGGCAGACTGGTCATATGAAACGAGCAACTTGACCTTACAAATTAATAGAATTTTTAAGACACAAATACGTACGTAGACTTGTCACTTAACGACATAACGAGTGTATTAATTATAGTGGAAAATTAAACAGTGGAAATGTAGTTATTTGTTTGATTGGATGAAATCTATTCATTTATTTACTATTAATGCACACAAAGAAACAATTTATAGGAAAATTAAACAAAAGGTAACAATGTACAAGGGTATTACTTATTTTTTTTAGAAATCTCTCCCAGTAGACCCGTAAGAGGAAATGACAAGACAAACAAGCAAATTTAGTGCGTACACATACATATACATAATAAGCACATATATATGTATATACTAGCAAATGACCTCGCTTCGCTTCGGAAAAACTACCTTACGCTTAGGAATAGCATCTGCATTTTTAGGATTGTGTTTTTCGCGTTCTGTGAATTAGAAATAAATACATATAACAATTCATAACTATTTATTTATGGACGGATTGAAATGAAACAAACTTTTAATCTTAAGTGACGCTTACTGCAATTCATTAGTGAAAACCGTAACGAAATCGGATAAGCCGTTTCTAAGATTAGCACAAACAAACGCACAGACAAACAGACAAAAATTATAGCTACTATTGTTTTGAGTTCTATTGCGTTTATAAAGGCCCCTAACAGTCGTTTTTCTCTTATATTCTTAATGTACAGAAAGCGATCAGTTACAATTTCATTATATGTATAGATAAAAGCATAATGAAGATTTGTTGAAGCCTCATTCGTTATATTATCAATAAACCGCGCGGGGCATAATTAACTTGTCAGTAGATAATTCAATTTAAAATCTTGATATCATAAATACGGAATTGCATCTTCTGTATTATTTAGTTTTCAGGGATGTACATTCGTCTGATAAACATGCAGTTTAATTTGTTTTGTACCTACGTCTTTTATCAAGAAACAAGATAGCTGTTATTTAGTCATTTAGATACAAACAAGTCGGATATGGCTCAGACATCAGAAGGAAAGCCTAAATATAGCCTTAGAGGCCGCAAGGCCAATGCCATCCTCAGGTGATATTTAGTGGGTAGGCACCTAGGTCTATCATGAGTCCCACATGACCAGCGCAGCCGACTGCATTGGTATGCCATTCACCACCTCCCTCCCGCGCATCTCCGGAGGGTAACCTTTTCCCTTGCCTAAGCGCAAAAAAAACGCAAGTTGTCTTTCAGTCGACGGCAGTAGTTCGGTGCAAACGCTGTGTCGTGATATTATTAAAAGTTATATTTTAATTCAAGTGTAATTTGTTATCAATGAAACTAATATAAAATTTATTAAAAGAACCTATTATTTTTAAGAAGATATCCTCTCCCTGCCTATATATATTATTTTATGAATAATACAAAAACCTCAGGAGACTGTTCCACAAAAGTAAGGCCAATAGGACACCGTAATAAGGTATAGGTTAGCTCTAGAAGCTGAGTCAAAACAAAGACACTGCATATACTCGTACTACCCCTTCATACGGGTGTTATGATATCTATATAGATAGTTGTAGTACCCATATTTTATGACATTGAATGTAGAAATCATCCTTATTCAATGTTAACGTCCCGTAGATTTTGAAAAATATACATTTTATTAAAAAAATATTTAATTCGGTGCTGAAGAGATTATTTTATTACCAATTATTATGATTTAGTTTGCAGTACATTTGTAATGAAAACAAATATTGTGAGACTTAAGAATCATATCATTTTGGGTCCATCATCCATTAAGATGACTCTTTTATGCTATTAGGGTAGCAAAGGACCCATCGAATGAGTAACTTATCTATTTATTAATTATTGGTTTAAAAAAAATTAAACCGCGATAATTAACAAATGTACGCTTTCAGGCGAGTTTCCTTTGCCTCTTTCATATAGCACGTCAACTTTTAATTGATAAATGACAAATGAATTTACCGTTAACTGTGTAAATTGTCAACAAATGCCTTGTCATTCACACTCACCGCAGAGACCGCGCAGTCGTGACGCCACCCACTTTTCATTATATTCCATATCAAACCATATATTTTCTGCCATAGCAGCAATTGCTATAAACCATTTTTATAAATTCGATAAATCGATAACAAATACCCTTCTGTCATTCTCACGTGACGCAGCAACCATAACGTATCGTTAATTACGACATGCTATGGGTATTAATTTTACTATTCGTTGTTTTGAATTATTAAATACGTAGATCAGTTATAAAAACTAACATTATGAATGTGATAACTCATTAAATATTTTAAGCATTATTAGTAGAAAGGGACTTATTTTTTTGTTGGTTTCAGAGAGGATCATCGGCTACCGGTATAAGTATGTTAGTGTGTGTTTTGGAATTAAGTAAATTATGTTTTATAAATGTATTTAAGCTATTAAGGAAGCGTTAAGCATTATTACTTAAGCCATCGAAGGAGTAAGTTAGCCATTTTTAAATATTTATTGCTATTATAACATAAATAATAACGAAGTCGCGCGAACGTTTCTAGTTTTCCGTAGCAAGAAATTGAAACGATTAACCAGAACATTAAAATGAATAATAGGTGTTTTAAATCGAAAGAAAAAAAAAACATTGTTAAAGATACAACTTGCTGCTGAAAGAAGAAGAAAAACTGGAAGTTTCTTGACTAAAAGGACTTTTCCATTCAAAAATATACAGAAACATACACATTCATGCAATTACATATATCTCACGGGCACGCTCGGTATCGGGGAGTTCTTTGCGTACAGCCCCGTCGAACATCTTAGAGAGAAAGATGTGTCTAACAAACAATACTGCGTGGAGTCATGGTTCTTCGTTAGATGATACTGAGACATTTCTATTTGATTATAAATTTTGATACACTTCTTTTATTTATCGTCGATCCCATAGCCCAGTTGTTAATGACCCTGCCTGCCGAGCGAGAGGTCCTGGGTTCGATTCCCAGCCGGGAATTCTACTCAAAAAAGTTAGAGTCTTTACTTTCGAGACGGAAGTAGAAAGTATTGACTAATATTTAAATAATAATTTTTAATTAGTCGTCACGTGAATATATGGCGGAAATTAACAGTAATTGTGAACCATTGCATGAAGGTACTATTAGTAATTTTCAAAAATCAAGCAACGATTCAACAAATTCGAATTCAAGCGGAAATGAACCGCCGTTAAAGCGGCGTCCACGCAGCGAAATTGTGCGCAAACAGAGGACCCATAGGAGCTCGTGTAATACACTGCGCGAAATCGACCGCCGCTAGCAGCCGGCAGTTGGACCCTCAAGCAGGCGGAACACCTCTTGGGGCATCTCAATTTAGCAATCTTCATCACCCCCCGAGGAAGGCTGCATTGCCATACGCTGCAGCATCGCAGCCATCAGTTGCGGAAGACGTCACGATGTCCTTGTCTATTTGCAAGCGAGGTGCGAAAGGAATTGGAATGGTGGTTCGACAAACGGTCGGACATCTCAAATTCATCTATTGAATACAACTCAACCGATAAGTTACGTGATTACTACTTTAATATAATATAATTTAATAAATAACATTACCTTGAAATGATTTTTTATCTATTATTGTAGAATTTAAAATATTGTTTTCCTTACAATCCTTAATATCACTTATAATTAAGGGTGATTTATTATTTATGTATATTGTTTTTCTTTGTTACTATTACAAAACAAACAAGTAAGTCACATTGTTGCGTTTATTCAGCAAGCCATCAGAAGATAACAAACAGGTCTCTCATAAAGGACTTCCGACGTCGAACGGAACACATAATATAGAAATTTTACCTTGAAATAAAAATTGTATTATGTTTTCTAAACGTCCGAAGTCCTAATATTTTCCAGGTGTACTATTAACACTATGAGATAAACAATGATCTTAAACATGGCAGCTTGCTCCTTTTTAGTGAAGTTTAGTTCTAGATTTGGACACTACGTGCGCTGAAGGGAAGTCATGTGACGGGAAAAAGGTAGCGACATCTATAGGCATAACGAAGAAAAGACGACGCTTCTCTCATAAGGGACTTCGGACGTCTAGGAAACATAATACAAATTTAATTTTTTTAAGGTAAAATTTCTATATTATTAACCTAACCTAACCGTTTTATGAATGTGATTTGTATCAATTTTTTCATACAAGAATTCGCGTAAGTATTTTAGTTGGGTATAGCCTTAAAACTTTTAAAGCAATGAATATATAGGGTAAATGAGACCAGTACAGTTTGAATGTATATAGTTATATACAGTCCATTACATCAAATCTTAGTAATCTAATTAACCAAAATAAGTTTTCACATTAATTAATTGATCGTCAGTGTAAGAAGTTTTAACTTTAACTTTTTATACGATAAGTAATACATTTATTAAGTGAAGAATTTATATTAATATTTTTACTAAATTATGAAGTTACTTCTATTAGATTTGCGTGTCTTTTGTATAGTTGCAAATAATTCAATATTCTCCATATATAGTAAGCGTATGATTGTTTTATTAGGTGCTAATGTGTATTTATTATTAAAGCTATTTAGTAGGTTTGATAGTGGGTTTCAGGCAAAAGTGGGGAATGAAATTTCCTAAGAAAATATTAATCCCGGTATTAGCAGAACTGAATATTCTCATTACAACAGGATCCAGGTATTTGCTCGATTGGTTAGTATATCAAAGACCTGATATTAAAAAATATATGGTTTTCAAAGATAACATTTAATGTTTTAGGTAACATAACAAAGGTAAAATCTGTTTATAAATTACATCGACAACATCCAATCGAGTGCCATGGGCATTCCAAAGCTACTTATAAAGTTTACTTAACCTACTTTTACCATAATATTGGCACCATGACACTGGCACAATTAACATAATAAATAACAACATTTTCTAAAGACAAGTAATATTATGATAATTTAAAGCCTAAAAGTGTAATTAAAGGCATCTGCAAGTGAATTATAAACGCGGACCACCTCTAAGTTCCAATAAATAGGATTTATCTGAAAAAAAATAATATGATTCTTATTGATGATATGATATAAGCATCTGTTTCTGGTAGAATCGAATATCAGCGTGAATTTATTATTGTTCCGCACATTTCATGTGGGATCGCGGTATTTACAATCCAGTATTCTGGTATTGTATTTCCTAGGTGAGACAAATCCACAAAACGTCTCCTAGAACAAGGCCATTATTAATGGAGATTTCATCAGTACCAAATGCATAAACATAGCAAAGCAGAAAAAATTGCCATCTTTTTTATTCTATGAGTATTGTTTTTTGAAGTTGGAGGACTTGTCCAAATCGAAATTTAAAATCATGTAATGATTTCGGTATTTTGGAAATATACTTATGCACGTTTTTTGCTTCTGCTTCCTTATGTAATATTTGTTTGTTTGTATGGCGTTAAGGAGTGTTTTTGCGATAATGCATCAGTATTGAAGAATTATCGATGCCGCATTTGTTTAATTTTGGCTAGTGGTATGTGTATTTGTATTTAATCTGTAATTATTCGCAATTATTCGTGATAGATACTGAAATATGGATAAGGTAAGTAATTTTTGTTTCTTTTAGTGTCAGAGTGAAATCTGGTCAATTGCTTAATCACGGTATATGGTCAGTCATAATGTCTCGACTTCAGTAAAGTTTTGTGTCGTTATGTACTA
>PDGT01000013.1:6063134-6103533 GCA_003671415.1 Megathymus violae | reverse complement strand
ATAACGTACTATAAGAAAACATTTTTTGGTTTATGTTGGCAATATTGTGTACGTTTGTAAAAGATTCTATTTTAGTATTTATTAGTGAATATTTTATTGACCCTGTTGCTTGGCACAATCGACATTTATCTATTTTATTTAATTTGTCTACACCCTGTATTAGGCATGATCTTTGATAGTAACAACAAAATGTTCCGATTCAACGAATATGTTTCCTTTTATGAGCCGGCTGTAAGATCTTTTTTTATCAATATGTGCTTGATCTAAATATGTAGGTGATTTCCCTGTACATATTTATTATTCCAATTTTTAATTATTTTTTTCTTATGAATGAATTTTAAGGTTGGGGTTGTATTGTACATTATTCAATTTAAGTCATGTTTCTAATGTGGAGAAATATATTACTCCTTTATATGAACATCTATTATTAGCTTTACTTGGGAAATATAGACGTAAATTATATGTATATTTCAGTGTAATTATTATTTTTAATAACAATGAAATTTTTCATGACTATGGTGAATATTATGCTTGTTCCAGTTTGTTGTTATCCTATTTTTGACAAGTGATTATGCCAAATGAATAATTATGTCACAATTGGTACTGGTTTACAGTATATTTATTTGTAAAGCAATATACTACATATACTCAAACGTTCACGGGCTTACACAAAGTAACTTAACCGAGTTAAATTAATGGGCGAAATATCTATACGTTATGAAATAAATAAATTACATTTAGTTTACTGCTACATTAACGAGACCAATAAACTGTCATATTTGTTCTCGTAAAAACAATGGCACGATATCAATTGAGTTCAAATTTAACGCATTATACTGGACAGGATATTGCTTTTTTTAATTTAATGTATTTAACTCAGTTTGGTCTAGTGTTGTGTTGTGTTCATAATGTAAGTATTTAGATGTTTCTTTTAACACAATTTTACTTCCTATATTAGTGCCTTTTTGTCGTCTGAGTGTGAGAATCAGTTTTTTTATATTTACCTTTAATTATGCTATTTATTTTAAATTCGATCTCAATAAATTGTTAGGTTAGTATTAGCAGATTGTTGCGCTTTTGTTTTGTTGTTGTTTTTTTGCTACATATAGTTTATTGCTTTTCTTGCAGAGTAAGTGTGTAATTTTAATTTTATTCTGTTTATCTAATGTGTACCCGTAGTTTGTTTTGTTTGGTATTCTAGAAAGACGTGCTAGTGCATAGCGAGATAGTGGGCTTATGACCAGAAAAAAATACGAAGGGTTCAGGGAGTCTCCTTGAAAAATTCCTGGAGGTATTTTTTGGATTTGTTCTTTATGTTTTACTGTCGGTGTGAATGATTAGTATAGTGTCCCAAGTTGTCATTGTATGATGTAGAAAATTAAGAAGTGTATCATCTAAGTGGTAGAATTTTAAAATATTTATACGCTAGGAGTGGTACACTATCTAATGTCTTTGGGTAATTCATATATAAGTAGAATAAGTTTCATGTTTTTGTTTGAAATAGTTATGTATTTCGGTGTCTGTTGAGTTTTAACTCTTAAATAGAGTATTTTGTCTGTATGGACATTAAATTTGACCGCTTCCGTAAGTCCCGCACGGCGGTTGTCCCTTGAGGAGGGGGGGGTTATATTATATTATTATTATGTATATATATTTGCCTTAAATTGCGAAGGTTAAAAGTAAATTAATATTAAACAATACATCTTTGACCGATTCCCTGTGGAACTGTTAGTGACAGACTTTAGATTACAGAAACAATTTTTTATGTTAATAGCTACTAAATGAGCAGATGTAGCACATAATCGTAAGGTCTCACGCTTCCTACGGATTTCAGGGAAGATATCGATATCTTGCCGGTTAGAAAAAGAGTTATATGTACGCGCTTGCTAACGACAATGCAATTAGAATACGATTATTTGGTGGGCGAAAGATAGTTGGATAGGTAAAGAATCTGTAACGAGAAGTAATTACTTTTCTTGGTAACCTTGGCTTGTACAAGTAGATGTACATTTTTCTAAATTGTTGAAAACATGAAATAAAATTAAATACGCATCCGTCTTTTCTAATAGAGAAAAGATAGAGAGAGGTTCATCGAAATTTATTTTAAATGTTTATTATTTGGTGAATATAATGTAGTGTATAACTTACGAATCACAAAGTTTGTTATTCTTTTGTGAAACAGTCTTGTAAATACAATCGAAAGTTGTTTATTTTCGGAAACGGACTTTCAAATTGGCCTAGACTATTACCAAATCGAGTGTTGTGATAAATCCTAAATCAAAGCACAAACATTAATGGCATTATATGATACGAAGTCTGGCGACTTCCAACAGGGGGATCTGGAATTGTTGACTCGTCGGTCTTTGAGTAGGTCACGTGACGAGCAGAAGAGATGGGATTGAACACAAACACAGATGAGTACTTAATATTGCAGAATTTTTAGTACTAAGAAGTCTGTATGGTCTTTTGTTGCGTCCATATCAATAATAAAATAACATGTACGAAATATTATCAGAATGCCGACAGTGTACCTATCTACCTGTATGACGTCTCTCAATTAAAATTTTAGTTAAAATTACACGGTAATTAATTACAATTACAGATAATATTATTCTTCAGTAACAAATTTGAACAAGTAATCCCTTACGTACCGATTTTTATCGTAAGGAAGCTATCGTAGAATTTTGATTGATTGATTTCTATAGGAAGTATCTTTGTAGAACTTTTCAGAGAGAATTCGAAATTGGCCTCAGGTGCTCCTTTATTCTATAATTTAATTATGAAGCAGGAGTTTTATAAATTGCGTGATAGAAAGTCATACAATAAACAATATTTTATTGACAGTTGTACATATGTTACAAATATTTTTTAAATTAAGAGCACTGCTTTGATAACTTCTTTCCTTCCTTCCTTCCTTCCTTTCCTTAACTAAAAATGACAAATTTTAGCTTAAACTTGCTTAATATAAATGTGCGACCTATAAAGACGGTGGAAATGTAAAACACAATTTCAGATTACAGCAATGAAACACAAGTGCAATAAAATTTAATCAAAATTAACTTCGTTCGTAACATGTTATTGTAATTTATAGTTTAAAACACTACTTCTGTGGAAAACTAACGAGAAAATCAATTATTTTATGTCATTGATTAAATTATAAGTAAGAACATCCTCCCCCAGGAATAAATATTATTCGTTCTTTATCAGGTGTTTCATAAATAATAACTTTTACCATCCTTTTTTCAAAAGAATAAAAATTAATTTCCTAGTTCTACTAGTTATAATCATATTTATAAATGTGTTATTTTGCAGTTTTTGCAATAACAATAACTGCAAAAAAGGACTTCAATTTTTATTTACCGACTCCGTAAAAAATCATCTGGATTAACATTTATCTAATATTCAACAGGAATAGATCTCTTTATAGCGTCAAAGCAAATAGGATATTCGATGGTAAGTGGAAATCGTTTATGTACAATTTCAACAACAGGGAACCTTACTCTAAGTGGTTATCGTTTATGAACATTATCAACAACACAGAAGTCATCAATATAACCTTGATGACCTGACCTTAAATTATATCTCGTTTTATATATCTTTATACCCCCACATTTTACATGACACCCATACTATAATCTCCGTTTAGTAGTTTTCGTATACTGTAAGAAACAGACAGTTTTAGAAGTTAACAACTTGGCTTAACAATTATAATCTAACAATAGCAACCGGAATTGATGACTTAACGTGCCTTCCGAAGCGCTTATGAAATTTGACTACTAGCGGCCATCCATTTAAGTACTGCGACTCAAGATACTTTACTTAGTTGATTAATTATGAGTAACACAAGTCAACAAGTAACGAATGCTCTTGCTGTATGATCTATAATTTAATGGGTTCAAGAGTTTTTAGTTAGAGGTACCAACACGAATTTCCTGTAGACAGCTCGAATATCACGCGTAACTTTTTCCTTAATTTGATAGGGTCACGTATAAATGTTAAAAGGAAAGAGCCTTGTGCCTCCATGACAGCGGTGCTATCGGCGCGTGAAAAACGTAGGAAATGGGCCGCGACAGCGCACGTGCCGAGACATTTATTACGCAGGCTAATTAAACCCTACGACGAGATTCCGCTGACGAATCCACCGACGAGATGACGCCGTTCTCTTTATAATTATTTTGGGATATTTTAAGTAGAATGCCGTTAATAGGTTTAACTAAGGAGCTTAACTCAAAAAAGTGGGCGTATAATGTACTTTCAAGGGTTTGGGTGATTTAAAACAATAGGTACCTATGTACAGTAAATTAAAAATACACTTGTACTGGAGCAGTGTCATATAATACACTTGATTTTATAATAAATAATTAAATGGACATGTTGTCTGTTTTTGTATTTTCTTGTAATCAATTTCAAATGGTACTATATCCCCCTATTTGAAGATAACCTCATATCCCCCCAATATTTTGCCGTATTATACTACCACTATACCACTAACTTGGTGTACCAGCCTCATCAGTTGTGTAGCAGGGTGCATCACGAGCAGGGGGTTGGTTTGGACAAAAGGTTGGGTGTACCTACATACACTCCAAAATTTTTACTGTCTGTGTTATTGATTCGAGAAGGCTTAGATAAATGGGAATAACCAGAAAAATGTAACAACCAGCGTAAACTATAATCGCGTCATACGAGTATAACAGACGATTATCTGTTTATTGGTAAATTTAAACATATCCTTTTAAAATAAAAGTATTGCATATTATTGGAAAGGTTGAAGTTAAGGCCGAGGAGGAAAAAATGTTTCCGCTAAAGAAAATTTGGACTTAACATAAAGTCACCGCGACACAAGCATCACTTTAAACTAAATAACGTTAATGATCCGCCGTTTACTGAAAAGAGCCCGCTTAACACAAGCATTAAGACCATCTTATCGAACTATTTTCTCAATTATGAGAGTGACCTTTTATTCTGCAGTGGATTGCTAATGGAATGAAACCAAGCTGCTAAAAACCATACTATCATGCACGAGTACCGTTAGAATTAATAAAATAGAACTTAGCAAGTTTGAACAGGAGACATAGACTGAAAATGGTTTTGATAGGTTATTTAAAATTAGTCAGATTGCGATTGGTAGACACATATTAGTGTCAGCTGCTTTACAATAATAAATAGTAGAATATACATAATGAAATATGAAGTATTATTTTTTTAATGTTTAACTTTATTCAAAGTGCAGGTATTGATTATTAAAAAGTCACATTTCTTAAAAAAACTTAATATTAATTTGAACGTAAATAAAAATTTAAAACTTTCCAATACATGTTTTTATTTTCTTATGCTATATGGAGGAGACAGTTTCCGTATTGATGTTTGCTTTATAATCTCGTACATATAGCTATTTAGTCTCTTTTGGGACTAGTTTTTCTTTTAAATAACTTCCTTTTCTCAAACCTGGGTTTACAGATATTCAGTTAAATTTTGAAACTTATATACATTATTGTTATATTAATTACTTGTCAGAGAGGATTATAACGGGTCTGAACATCACGTTAGTGTTACCTGAAAAGTACTCGTGCAAGTCATAGAGAACTATAACAATGGACTTATTGGGAGTCAGTAACAGATAGATTGTTATTCTTGAGGGCATTCTGTTTATAAGCGTCAGTATATATGTATAAGGTTGCCTTTCATTATTTTCTTAACGACAAATTTGGATGCCATATTCTATGCCAACAAACAGTGGTTTATTTATTTGAACAGCGAATAGAAAGTAGAGAACACACAAAACAATTTTTGTCTTCTTTACGAAGCACTGCTCATATGCTTCTCCTGTTATAGGCAATTAGGTTTTTTTAGAAATTTAGCTTACACCATAATTTATAAATTGTTGTTCGTTTTAATTATGAAAAAAAAAATATTAGTTTTAAACGTTAGTATTGTTACGAAGCTTCCCGAAGTCGGCAGGCTTACGAAGTTTCTAGAAGGGTGGCCGACCGTTACAATGAGGCAAACAATAGAGGCAAACAATAGAGGCAATAAAAGAGAAACCCAGGTAGTAATAAAAACTACCTGGGTCACTCCAGGCCAATCTGGCCCGTATGCCTCATGCAAAAGGGGCAAGATTAGCATAGATGAGGGCCGAAATGGGGTTGTTTACCTGACCCTCTATTGCTATGTCGATTTCCGGGAATTCCTGTTGTTGTTGTTTACTTCAACGAAGGGCGTGGAAGGATCTGGAAGCCCGGAAATCGATATAAATAGCGGGCAGGGTCGGCCACAAGGTATTCGGTCTCCGGATACGAAGTGAAGAGTTATCTCCCTACGAAGCGAATACCTGCGATCTACGAGTGTAACTGTCATTGTGAAATGTGTGTGAAGAAAAATAAAGTCTCTGCGGAACTATTGTAGCATTTTTACGAGCCTACGGATCCTGACACGTAACAGTATAATGAAAGAAAATCGGTTTAAAATTAATTACATCTATTGTACAATGTCATACAAAGAATTAAAAAAAAAAACTCCTGATTTGCGCATTAACGTGAACATTACCATCATGTTTCCTAAAGCAAAGAAAAAAAAACAGTTTACTACTTTAATTACACTTATAGATAATGAAAAGTGAAAAATGTCATCGACAAAGAATTGAATTTATGAAATACAGTACAATACCGTGGACCGGTGCAAACAATGTTTCTATTTTATGTGTGATAAACGACATAAGCACATAACTGCAGTCCTCAGCGTGGATGTATTGTGAACAAAACAGCGGTGGATGCCGCGTAAACGTGAGAATATGTTGTTACGGTAAATTCTGTCCACACCTGTTATTTATGTCCACAATAAGCAGTTATGTATACTTTTATGTCTATTTTATGTAAATTCTACGCAAACCTTGCATGTCTAAACTTTGTTTAGTTATCAGTTTGACAGATAATACCAAGGGGTTGAATGCCACGAAGGAAATATCGATAGTTGATTCTAATCAAATTGCTATTTAATTATTTGCAGTTCTTGCCAAGGTAATGGAAATTGATTGGCGCAGACAAGAAAATTAGTTAGAAGCTTATGGATATTGGCATTGTATACTATTTTAAAATATATATTATGTCACAACAGTTACAGCATTAGTTGGAAGTGTTCTCTATACAGTAATTTAATTTATTCCAAGAAGATGCGTTTAAAAAATCTATGAAAAATGCTTATTTCAAGTGATATACATTATTAAAAACAAACATTAATGGAATTTAACATTTAAACAGAATTTAACGTGTGAACGAGTCACAACTATTGACATTAACAAAAAAATATAAGACGCCTGATGAAACTAAGGGTTCGATTACTATTTGTGAACGTAAAAATGAAGGTCCCCGAAGCGAAGCAAGTGTAGGTTACTATTTAATTATAGTTTGCTTAATAGTAGCATAGAGTGAGTACCTACTTGGAACCAACTTAAATTAATTACTAGGTGCTTTTGTACAAAGGTCCGTTGAGCACCTGAAGTTTACGTGAATAGAAATCACCAGACATATAGACCTTGCGATCTACCGAATGTGACACTACCTAGCAATATTTATAGCCTATAGAAAACGAAATATAATCAACCGTTTAATTGCTATGCATTTTATTAAATGTGGTTATTGCCACGAGTACAAAGTGAGTTTACAAAATTGCTCGTTGTCCCGTCTCATTTCATTGTTATTCCACAAACTCACTATTTTAAAAATGCATCTACATGTTTTATTTCTGTTCTATCATTTGTGTTGTGGTAATTTCCTGTCACTATCATGTTTCTGTTAAGTAGACCACAACAAATAATTATCCAAATAACGAGGTCTCGCTACCTTCCTTCCAAAATTTTATTCCCCAGTGGAGTCTTCCTAATTTGTTTCCTTATTTCGAAGCTAACGATAATGCGGTTGTTTCGAATTCAAGAGTGTACATTTAAAAATTAGGTTACATCAAATTTTATTCCGTTAACAACCTATGTCAGAGCGAAGCCTTCGATTCTATTGTGAATTGTAACAGCTATTAACTTCCATTACCAAATAGATGGAGACTGAAATCAAGTTCGCCATCGTTGAGACTATCTTTTGGCAATCTTCTTTTTTCTTGTCTTCTTCGCGATGTTGTGCAGAGAATTAGATGCACTGGCGTGCATCTATTCTATTTTCACAATAAATAATAAAGTACTACAGCCAATATATATCCAATATTTTATGGATATAGCGAAATTTCACATCTATGTTCAAAGATATAAATAATATTGATTCGGAAGTGGAGTTGATAGCTACACGGAGCAAAATCCAATTTTATACTTCAAGATGATACAAACGTATATAAATAATTTAGTCAAATTTATCATGAAAACCTAACAACATGTTCTAACATAATATAACAGAGGAGGTAACTTAATCGAGATACTACAACACAACACGGTAGACCTTTAAGTAATTTAAACAACAAACAAGCCCCAAGAGTCACGACTGCAACAACACCTACTTCACTTAATTGATTTGACCTTCTCTGAACTAAATACATCCAGGTAAAGTTCATTACTTAACTCTATAATATGAAACCGGTTATCTCAGATAGACGGGGGGTTAGTAGTAAAATGTAATGATAAGTTCTGTTATTTGTTATCACCTTGTATTCTTGATCGCGAGTTCACCGCTTTTTGACTGGTATTGCGTCGATGACGCCTTTCTACGATGATGTCCGTGTGTTGCGGTAATCACTTATTATTGAAGAACGCAAATGTTTGTTTGTATGTTGTTGAAAAATTTAAAATGAATTATGTGTCTCCTGAAATTAAAATGGTGTTTCAACTAAATGTAAGTGTAAAGTAACACATCTGTGATTCGCTATCGCATTTATCGTCTATAATCTGTATTCACCATGTGAATTCAAGTTTTACGTCGATATAACGGTAGACATCGCCGTCACGAGCAATAGGTTATTTAAAATTTAACAATTATATAAATAGCTGTTGTAGAATAAAATGAATATGTTTCGTTACGCGTAAATAGAATTTCTCTAACAAATTGTATTCTTAACATTATTATGATCATTTTGTTTATTTAAGTAATAATTCAGTAGTATTTATCCAATCCCCAATTAACTACAAGTAACGTTAACTGGAGCCTATTTGTATTAGAAAACTATATTTCAAACATTGTGCTAAGTATACGGTGGGAATAACATATTGTGATATTATCGTGTGATTAAAACAACTGTATAAGAGAGTTTATTAATTTTTGTAAACATTGATTTTAAATTAAAAAAGGGTATTTTGATTATTTTCACTGAGGAGTTTTATCAACTAAAATATTGAGTTTTTCTATATTAAACCTTAAATACATTCAAAGTTTGTCAAATAAGATTAGTAAATGGGGGTTTGGCAAACCAACTGTGGTACGGAAATTGATGAAATGATACGGTTATGATGGTACGAGCTGTGGGCCATGTATCTAGAACGCAGATGGCACTAACTGCCGACTGCGCAGGGAAAACTGCTGAAACTAACTACCAGCTCCTAGGGGCACGTAATTTCGTTGAGATATTTTCCTACACTCGATTCTAGAACTTGGCTTAACGTGTTCTACATGTACAGTTCAATGGCGTCATTTTGTAATTTAAAAGCTTTATTGTTAACAAAGAAGTGTTTTTGTTTTACGCGAACGTTATTTCGCTTGATTTGTTACTTGTTTCAAAGATATTTGAAATATCTACTGTACTTGAATAGCAAATTATTTGCATCAACCCATTTGTAATTATTCAGAATGCTACCAGTATATTAACCAATTAACTATAGCTCTGATTAATATAATGAAAAGTATCAAAATTGATAAGTCATTGATGTCATCTATCAGCGTTGGACTCGATGGAGAGGCGTGCAAAGAGGCTCATTGGTGACCCAGATCTAGTCGAAACCAATTTGCGAAGCCTTGAGCATAGGCGCAGCCATGCCAGTATCTCGGTCTTCTATAGGATAGGTACATTTTGGAGAATGTGCGGAGAAATTGTTCCAAGTAATTCCCCCATCGCCGTTTCTCCTTCGAACAACTCGACGTACGGCGGGTATCCATCCTTACGTAGTGAACGTACCACGTATACGGACGGCGCGGTTTGCATCGTTATTCATTGTGCGCACTGCAAAGGACTGGAATAACTTGCCCGCGTCGGTGTTCCCGCCTTCTTACAATGTGGGAGCCTTCAAGAGAAAAGTGAATAGGCTATTATAAGTTAGTGCGTTCACCATCTTAGACTTCATCAATACTTTCCATCAGGTGGGATTGTTGTCAAGCATTAACTTATTCTATGTAAAACATAAATACGAGCTGAATATGGACATAGACTACATTTTATAGCCAAAAATGTTCTTATTCCCATGTGAAAATTAGATAGCCGCACGTACATCTTAATGCCAATTCGCGACCTCCAACAGATCATAATGCAGGTAAGTACTTAGAAAATTTATATCTGTAGTGTACGTATTGAATGAAGAAGTAACAAAAAATCTCTGGTAATAATAATTATGTAACGTGGTCTTTCTATAGAACACATTTTATATAGAAAGGTTTTTAAATCGATTGGTATTAAGACTAAAATATATTTTATTGATATTGATTGACGTCTATATATTTGTCTTTCGTTAATGTCATCCCGCGAAAATCGCGAAATAAATTTAGATGATAGGTACTTGACATATTTCTTACTTATAGCCCAGGAAATAGCGAATTCTAGCGGGTTCGGATATAACAGCATGGAAGTTCTGTTAAGAGGTTATTAAATTAAGTTTCGGTTGATTTGTTGTAGTTATTGCAATAAAGTGTGGTACTAAACCATAAAATTAAAAACCAACCAAGTGTCATGATTTAGGGAGGCAATAACCAAATAGGCTATTCATAATTCAGTTTAACCTCCATGACTTGGGAATTTGATTTTTATTTATTGATATAGAATAAATGCGGCTTTAGTAATCACCGTCCCGTATTTGTACATTACACATTGCTCCTAATACTTTTGTCTGCGTTCACGTACTTATTTGATTAGCTCGTCGCAAGTAACAGGATTACAGTTGTCTTCCGAAGGCTCTAGCCTAATTTTGGACAGACGCGGATAACTTGCGCAATTGTTCGCAACTAACATTTACTTTTCCAAGTTTCCGAACCTGCACTTACGCTAATTGCACGGGGTATAATTTTGTTTTATATGTAAGATGTAATGTAAATGTCTATGAGAAGAAAACTGAAAGGTAATTAAATTAATGGTTCAAATACGGACAATTTATTTTACTTCAGCTTTGACTACTACCATAAAATAAATAATTTTTATGTCCACCGCAATATTTGTCATTTGGGTGTGGTTCTGACCTGTAGGAGTGATTGACGTGGTGGCATCACTCCGAACCACGCAACCTGTTATCAATCTTTGAAAAAAAAAACACTAGTAGGTACGTTCTGAACACAATATCTCTTATATTCATTAACATTCATATATGCTATAACTTACGTAATATAACGCTATAACTTTAAGTAATTAGATTAATAATACTTTCAAGAAAAATAATTAGAAAAATTATGCTAAATTATTCATTGTTTTTACATAGAATGATTCATCATCATCATGTCAGCCGGACAATGCCCACTGCTGGGCATAGGCCTCACCCAAGGATCTCCACTTCGATCGGTCCTGCACTGCCCTCAACCAGAATAATTAATAGGTAATAACGTTTATAGAAACAAACTTCCAAAAGAAAAACCATAAAATTGTCCTAAAAAGATACTATAATTTTAACTGATATAATACGTAACTATTTGTAATTTCCAATTAGATAAATCATTGTCATTGAGCATTGGCTAAGTATAAATCTGTGATGCATTTTTAAACACCGATAATGTTTCGGAATTTCTTACATTAGAAGGTTGGCAATACCAAAAGCTTGCCGCCTGAACTGAAAAGGTACATAAATAAAACTGGACTTATGCCAGGTAAACTTAAGGAGAGTTTTCAGGTGTGACGTGGATGATGAGCAAAGGTTGTGAATGAGGAAGATTGCAGTGGTAAACGGTAAACAAGGACTATGCATGATCTTATTATTACATTCCTACCCAACACACGAATCGATAAATCAATAAAAAAATATTTGTTACATAGATCACTAATACAAGTAATAATTCAGTATAATAGCTACCTTAAATTCATAAAATAAATAATAATAGTAAAATTAATTTGTTGCCACAAATAAAAATACAAAAATAAAGAAATATACTTTCCTTAAAATTAAAAAAAATACGTTGATTTAACTTTCCAGTAATATTAACTTGGGTTGTTTATTTCTCTGTACCGACAAGCGTTCATTCTGCTTATTCTTAGTTGCATTATTAATAAAGTGTTGAGTTACTCTAATGAAACGTATTAATTTAGACTTGTAGCTTACATCTCAGTTTTACGCCATATTATTGGTGTTCCATATTTACACGTGCAATCGGCGCACACGCCATCTTTTTTTGTCGAGTTATGAAAATAAATCACTTATTCAAAGTGGACGATTAAAATAATTGAAAACTATTTTAGCGAGGAAATGTATTAAATTCCCCTACGCAATAAATATCGTCTGCAGCATCTAAGCAATAAAATCGAAGCCAATAGTAGGTTGGCATTATGGAATTCACTTTAAAAAAAGTGTTTTATTTTTTAGATACCTATTTTCTTTGTATGTGACAGAGTACATTGACATGAAATGTCACATGTCAGTTTCAATTTTGTTAAGAAGTAGGCACATCAGTTGTCACGTTATAAAGCGTCAACATGACGTATATTCCATTACAATGTCTATTACACCGATATATTGTGTTATAAGCTTTTTAATATTTTTGCAGTTTAATACTTATGTATTGTAACAAATTATAAATATAAAATATTATTAGAACACCAGTAAATCACTTTATTTTAGTTTAGATACCACATGATGTGATACATGTATACAGTATAGACCCAGGTACTGCTAGTCAATCTGGACGATTTAAGTCTGTTTTCGACGTTCATGCACTAAACATATTTACGAAAGGAACAAGAGACGAAATTTTAAAAATCATAAATAATTTAAAAAATAACTTTAGATTTATTTAGTTTGGATGGTATTAGTACAAAATTAATAAAATGTGTTGCGAACCTAATAACCGATTAGCTCACTAGTTACAGAAATAAATGTATCTAAAGTGGAATATTTCCAGATATTGTTAAAATTGCTAAAGTATTACCAATATATAAATGAGGAGATAATTCAGAACTGAGATATTTTCGCTATATACCGATTCTCCTAGCTCAATCCGAAGATGTTATGAGAAATTTCACGGGAGCGTTTTAATAAGCATTTGATTTGTTTTGATTATATACATAGATTGTATGCTATTCAAAAACATTAACTTTAATACATTAATGAATAGTATGGCTACACTAACGGCAGAGCGCGCGCACAGTAAAAAAAAGTAAAATTTAAATTAAAAAGGAATGATTTGTTAGTCCGTTTTGAATGCGACTACCGCGCGAGCCTGCTCCTACATTTTCCCAAGATTTTCAAGTTTTCTGTGTCTAGTGCGTTTTGTACGTTGTAGTGTATAAATATATTGTACTTGTAAATACTGAACGGTGTTTTCACTGCAAATTACCTCAGACCTTTACATTATTTGGACCAGACCTCACCACTCAGAGCTTTACGATAATTTTTTACTCAAGACCCTCATAATTATAATGCCCATCTTGTGTACTGTCAAAGCGGTAATATGCACCCGACAATACCTATTTATCACAATTTTGATATAACAATGGTCGACAAAGGGTGAAAATTAAAATTATAACTGTAACACCTAGTGGTAAAATGGTAAGAAAACTGGGTAATTTGGCACTTTTGTTATAATTAGTCAGTACTCAAAAGGTTTCGAAGAGAAAAGTCCATGCTTCTATGTTAAAATTGGCACATATTTGACAACAGGCTCCGGCCATAAAATTACATTATTTGCTTAACTATTTCACACACATTGTAATGATTATATAGGTAAAGATATTATGGAAAGCAATTACCTTACGTATACTTATATTTTACCCTTTACCCGATCTCGCTACGTTTTGGAGAATGTGTTTGGGACGTTTACAAATGGTAGGTACTCGTATCTTGATCAGTTGTAACTAAGTAATTATATAACGAAGATTCTATGTCATGTTTATTTCACATTATTGTGTCAGTAATATTATAACAATAAATAATGTCAGTAATATTATACGTTTATTTTATTATTAAAAAAGTATGAAGCTAATATAAAAATATTAATATCTGACCTTCCATAAATTAAATACAACTTAAAAATTCCAGAATACAATAACATATATACCCAAAATAACAAACAAATCGCACAAATAATTAACATATATTACTTTATATATTTTCTTTCATGAATGATTATTTTCTAACTATATGATGGATCTGTATATGAAACTAAATCGTTTCTATTCTATAATTATTCTAAAAATACCCTCCTGTTATATAAGTAAAATCAAAGTAAAAAATAGGTTATACTTTCAAAAAGTACTAGTTGAAACATATTTGTAGATTATCTGTTGGTTTTATGTGCGAAAATTAATCGGAAACTTAGTTGACTGAATGTCATTCAGCAGAATCGCCCTCTATGTAGTTCTATTGAAAACACGTTCATAAAAGCTGCTTACTTCAGTAACAAGCTACTTTTCTGATGATCTACTTGATAGACAGCAGTCGTATAACTTCCCAGTGATCATTATATTAATATCACATTAGTATTCAAAATCTTGCCAGAAAAACTCAGACGTTTTCTTTTCGCTTACGTAACCTGTTATCCTTTTAAAGAATAAAGAAATATGTAACATAATAAATAATAAGCATACAAGCTGAGCGTATTGAGTCAGATAGTCGGTTAAACATGTATTTTACGGTAAGTAGGAACACTTAGAACACGTTTATTTTACTATTAAAAAAATATGGAGCTAATATAAAAATATTAATCGACATATAAAAAAACTACAAGTGTGATTGTAAAGTACAAATAAAAACCATAGCTATTTAATATCCATTATATAATCATTAATACAGTATTTCAAATCCAGAACTCCATTCCAAATTAAAGTTATAGCATGCAGTTTTCGTTCTCGGTTTTATTGTAAAAAGTGAATTTTACTTGTCCTCAACAAGCGTACGATAAACGTACACGTTGAAGCTTTCGATAAGGTGGAAAATTACCAGTTAATTCTGTTTGAAAATTGTATGATACGATAGGAAGTATTATGGGCAATACATCACAGAAACCAATAAACGTTATATATTCGCACGCCGCAGAAAACCGATACAATTAAAAGCTCCATAATTCATGGAATGATACCGGTAGCTGCGTAAGACCGAAACGCCGCAATGTAAATATACGAGTGAAACCTTTTAACTAGTTAGAAGCTTTGTGTTTACAACAATCGGTGAAGATAAAGAGGATCTAGGCGGGGTAGTTTGAAAGTCTATTGTTCACTAATGCACTGTTAGCCTTGCTTTCTTGATTGAGGTCGCTATGACTCCCTTTCTATTCGTGTTACTGTCAAATTGTTTTGTTAGAATCAAATTGTATTGTACTTAGCTTCGCTGCTGTTATTATTTAAAAAATAACAAAAATATGAAATTTCTTTAATAATAAGTGGATTGCCTGCTTCTTTTTTGACCATCGACATATTGATGTTACAGATATTCTTAGGCGGAGTATTCTCTTACCATCAGGCGGTCCGTCTTCTTCATATTCGACTGTTGACATAAAAACGGTTTAGATAGAGTTTGTACTGCTCTAGCAACCCTATTTTACCATCACAATTTTATACTCCTAGCTTCAGTCCTCTGCTAGATGTGGATTAATCTTTTAATAAATGCAATCAGTTTCATATAATTAGGATTTTCTTCAAGGCACGGAAACGATCGAGACAATTTGTTACTAGCGGTAACACATCCTACTATCAACCGCAGTTATTTAACTCGGTGGATCTCTTAAGACCAAGAGAAAACGTTGGACTGTAAGCGTTTCTTACTAAATAAACTGTCATGTTATACGATAAAATCATAATTTTTTACATTTAGTCTAATAAAATGTGAATGTAAATGTATATCAGGTATATAATATTAAACGCTGATGATTTCTAACTACTCAAGCACGCTTAGTCGAAAGCCTTTCACACATTTATGTAAGATTTCGTAAGAATGATTATTATACTATGACCGGATTCTATAAGATGTTTAGCAAAGTTAGATTTGTCTTCATGGCCATTTTTGTACGCGGCAATATGTTCCCGGTAACATGTGTCAAAATTTCTACCCGTTTGACCCACGTAAACACCGTTACAGTCAGAACAGACAATCTTATAGACACCAGATTGTCCGTGTCTATTTCTTTTGTCTACATTTTATTATAGTTTTTACATTATTGTTTGTTCTGAAGGCAACTATACTTAGACAATATTATTTTGGTCGTACTTTCATTTGGTGTAATTAATTTCAAGCATTTCTTTAAGTGATCTTATAAAGGAAGTATCATTTTTTGAGTAGCAATAGTCCTAATAATAAGTATAATCGAATTATAAAGGACTTAAAGTAAATCAGTAATCTTCTATATTAGAGTACAATGAAATGTTCTATACATTTAAATAATTAAGGGATGCATTACCTAATGAATTACTATCTATCATAATTTAAAAAAAAAATTAAGTGAAAACTTCTATAGGCGCGTTAGACGATTTTTGGTAGGGGAAAATCTTATGGGTTCGCGTCAGCAACATGCTAATATATTAAATGTAACTTGTATTTATATTTTGTACTGGATCTACGAAGCCATAACATGATCCTATATAGTAGTTGTTTAATGTATATACGCAACGCGCGACACATGGATATGTTTACATGTAAGGTTCGTCGAGAAGTTAAATTATCATTGCGTTGGTAGTTCGGTAGGTAGTTGCGTTAATAGCTGCTAGTTATATACCTATTCGTGCAAACGGATGTTGTTAATGGTTTTCAGTGCGGGGTAACAATTATCGCGCGGTCGGTGCCCCTGTTGGGGCGCCATGTTCGCACGCCGCGAGACCGACGGCAATTTCCGCTGCTACGACGCCTGTTAGCAACACCTGTGCTTCTTTAAAGTAACAAGTTTGAGTTGTAACCATATTTTTGGTAACTACTCGATAGGTATATTAATTTAGAGGAAAATTAGATAAACAAATGCTGACACACTCTCATCTTCCCACTATATTCCGTATGTAGTGTGGGGCATGGTCATACACGAATAAATGAATATTAACATCTCAAACACAAACCTTTACGTCATACAAATGTCTGCTTCGGCCGAGTCTTAAACCAGGGACCATCAGCTCGATCGATACTAACAGGTAAATGAGAAGTTAGGACGTCCACTATGATAATTTTGAGTTAAAAGATTTAATTAATTTTGTGATTTAAGGAAGCGAGATGTAATTAAGGAAAAAAAACTCCTTTTCAGGAACTTTAATATATTTTACAATTTTTGAAATTCACGGTTTATAATTATTCATAATTTGTCAACTTGATATTCAATTCAAATTTAATTTCCTTGTATTTCAAAAGTGAATCAAAAAATATATATTCTTAGATAATACCCAACCCAATAACACCCAACTACGAGAGTTCGATTCTGTCTAACAGGTTAAACTGATTTTGGTTATATAAATTAATGATTTAAAGACATTTAATAACTGAGGTTGTATGCTGCTGTATTTTGTGTATATAATATAGTTTTTGCTATACCTTATCGCTTGTGTTTCTCTTGTTAAATATCTTCAAGGGAGTTGCAATCCATTGTGAGAATTTATCATATGCGCTATATCATAAGCTGCGACGAACAAATACAGTAATTAAACTGTGGGCTGTAATTCTGTTTATGAGAATTTGTTTGTTCCAACCCTTATTTGCAATATCCGCGCTAAGAGATCTGGACGATTTCCGCGGAAATTACTTATTCTGCATAGCCTTCTATATCTACAAGGTAAGCTACGCGGTAAAAGGATATATGTATCAAATTACTATTGCATTAGTCGTAAATTTCCAGAAACTTTAGAAGGGTATGTGATGATGTGCGTTAGTCAAGAATTAAATTATCATAAATAAAAAAATGCATAAATAGCTTAAATCTTTTTAAAGCTACCTTCCTCACACCGTCCTCGGCAGCACCCCTCATAATCATTGAGCAGGCTTAAAGCGTTCTCCAAGCTTGGCACAGATTGGTGGAGCTATTAGTGGCTAAATCAAACGTCGGTAGTTTTTATGCCGCATGGTGGCTTAACATATCCTCTATAGTAAGGATGTGCACAAGAAACTTTGATACTGTCCGCGCTCGATACGATGTAAATTAGGGTATTCGATTATGCTAAATTTATTTCACTGTAAATCTTACACAGACATGTTATTACTTCCGCGGTTTCTTTTCTGAGGCTCGCTTAACACGTGTGGAACTCCTCTATCTAGAATTTTTACTTTTCCAAATTCTTTCAAATGACTTAATGTTATTGAAACGCGTTCGAATTCTCCTCTATTACTGGTATCAGTTGATCATCAACGACCTTGTACTCAAATCACTAGTCAAACACCGCCCGTTTAAGTTTTTTTTACCGTTTAAGTCGCCCACTTATTTTATTTTTCACATCAGAATCTCCACATCGATATTTTTAAAACCATCGATGTACTGGACATTCATTAGCCTTATCTTTGTCGAATACCTCGTTAAATACTTGCCTTGTCTACACTGTACTACATTAACTAATAACAATAATAGCTAATAATGGCTTACAATATTTAATCTTCAAACAACAATTCAATACACTATTAAAAAGAAAAGAGAACGTCTGAAACGTCTGAGATGGTGTAACCCTTCTTGTAAAAAAACCAAACGATTTAAATAGCATATTAGTTAAGTACATTATGAATTCTACGACATGGTAATTATGCTTTTTAGAACGAATGTCTAGGCAAATATAATATTACTGGTAAGTGCCAACTATTAACAGAATGGAAGCTCGTGGCGTGTCAGTCGGGCAATTTGGTAACCGGTGCCGCTGTATACAATAAGCGGTAGCGTTTTGGAATACAATATACAATATTCGAAATTTAGTCGTAAATACGACCAATGTAACTGAGACAAGGATGAAATATATCATGATGAGATACTGAAGTTCAAAATATTTCAAGTTTGTTTATTTAACTTGATAACGACTTAGTAACTTTGAATTTGAAAGTGAGGAAATTAATTTTTCGAATGTAGTACCCAACTTAGTACAGACTGCGACCCATTACTTTTAATGATGAGAGTTATTTAAGGAGCAAACTGGCCGCATCGTGTTAAATGGTCATTACAGTCTATGTACATACTCCGGGAGCGGCATCGATGTGTTCGTTACAAACAAAAAAGTAATTAAGTTGAGTATAATAAAAGTTGGAGGGAGCTCCGTACACCCGAAATATCATGGCACTACGTAGAAACCTGATTCTCATTTTTTATAGCTTGACGTTATTTTAAGTGGTCACCGTTGCCTATGGATATAAGCAAGTAAAGTAGCTAATTTAATACCAGCCTATTGCGCCTATCTTACTTCAACTTATATTAATTAAAAGAGATGAGTGGCTACTAGTGGCAACGATTTTTTGAGCGCTTTCATTTTTTGGAATGTATGTTAAGCAGGCCCGTTCATTATCATTGCAGTGATAGCAGATGGCAGTTGTTATACAACTTCGGAAATTCTGACAATTGGCGTTGATACTTCTGACTACCACGAAATAAAGCGATGGAGTACTTTTTAGAGCTTCTCGATTTCGAAGAGAGCTCATTCCCGCAGTGAGCCACTAATAAGTTGAAACCAGAACAGCCCCATAGTCTTCAGAGTGCACGCTATCGCTTATAACACGTTTCGTTTCTGAGGAACTAAGTAGTGCGGTTCTGCACACCGCAGCGCTCCTGCACGACGCCGCGCACCTCCGCGTTAATTGAATCTACGTCGGCTTTATACGTGTTTAGCGCACGAGCTTTCATGTTACAGCGTCATCTAGTTTTGAAAAGAATAAAATAAAATGAATAGTACTTATCACTGATAGTCTACGTTTGAGAATGTCACTGGAGTCCAGAATGCGACCAGAGTATGTTTTGACAAACCAAGCGTTACTAGTTAACCAAGCATTACGTAGTACTAATAATAGTAAATTAATAAGATTTTCCTGTGCGTTTTTTAAATTAAGTAAGTGTTAAGTGATAATCACTTTCTTAAATTCACAAAGCTTCAAAATTATTAAACGGCATTAAGAAATACGATACATCTGAACACTATTTCTTACGCTTTATTCACCGTCAATTATGATTGCTCTCGACTGACTACATCTAAACAAGCATAGACTAAACATCTACGTATGTATAGACACTAGCTCACGGTACTATGTACAACTGAACAGAAGTATTTGAAGTAGCTTTCAAATTCGAACAAAAAATAATATAGCACTATTATTAACACTTATACAATAATTATTCATAACTAATTACTAAAATTTTATATCTAAAAGTAATAAGAACTATGCGACTTAAATTAGTCTTAATTATTCGGCTTGTATATAAATACCATAACGCAGTTATCTATACTTATAAACTCCAAAATCAGTATATATATATAATTTAGTAATAAAATTTGTACTCCCGAATATTTTGTGTTTATTTTTAAACTTTGGCAGATACGTAATTAATATAATTTTCAATTTTATGTTAATTTATGTTTAGAATTAAAAGAAAGAAGAAAAATTAATTCCGCTGTGAAGAAAAAATATTGAAACGTATTGTTTCAAGGTTTTTAAGATATAGAACTTCTAAAATTTGTATTTAATTCATGTTTTTTTTTTGAACAAGTAATTCATTTTGATCGGTTAATCCTATATATGTATTTCTGGTTTTAAATATTTATTAATTGAATATTATAAGGAGCATAACGTACGTAACGTAACTATCCAGTAAAATATACTCGTACGTAGTGTCAAATTCATAACAGTCGTTTTACAAATGTTTTTACTCAAGAATTTTATATTTTCATATTTTTTCAATTAGCTTACATGGGTAGGTCCGAAAATGAGACTGAACTGTTTATACTGTTTGTAAATCCTCTTTTTTTATAAATCCTATATACTGAAGTATTACCGTAATTTATGTTATTTTACGTTCATTTTATAAATAGTCTTTATGACGGCAATTTGTTTTCGTAATTTAACGTGGAGGGACGGGCTTTGTTATTAGATTTCTGAAATAAATTGTGCACGAGTGTGTTATTAGATCCACATGCCCTTCTCATATTTTATTTACTTAATTATATTATGGGTATAATACTTGCTAACACTTTACCACCTTATTAACATAAGTAAAGGAAAATTAATAAGGAGTATACAAAACCAAAAAGTTTGGTGACATTTTCACATCATAGTTTTAATCAGAACGAAGCAGTTGATATTTACATAAATCTACTCTGAACGTTAACAAATTGAAATACTCCAATAAGAAGGTCGTAATGTGGCAGTAAGTGAGCTTCCAATAGCTCAATAGTAGATCGTTAGTGCTATGTTGCTGCAAATTACCGTGGCACTTGGTTCGAGACACCGTTATGTTAAGGTCTAATGGACCCTATGGAAAATTGTGACATATTACAGTCATACATAAACTAAAACACGTGCAACGATTTGCAGAGTTGGGGTGTTTTGATTTTATAAAGTTGTCGTTTAGACTAATAATAATATTATTATTTTGAAACTGTCTTTGTTTAGATATTAATCAAAGTAAATAATCTTAAGGAAATGTAAAAATAATATTTAAATACATAAACCAATGCAATATAATTTATAAGGTTGTAAACCCTTAAACCAGATCTTCAGAAACCTTAAACCAGAATTTTCAGATCGATTTTCAGCATACGTTATATACGATAAAATGTCGAATTCTGAACTGTAAAAGTTTCAGGAAACTGATTAAGTCACTAGCTGACTTCTTTCTTTTACAAGGTCAAAACCTTTTATTTACAAAACTAGACCAAGTTACGCAATCAAGGGCAATGGTGTTTAATTTTTGAGTGGAAGTATTAATCGCATCGGACGCGGGTCTCGGAATCCATCACGCGTGTCACCGATCTTATTTAGATAAGAAGCTAGCACCCTGAGCAGTTAGCAGTTTGACTGATTGCTGTTAATGAACGTCGCACTGTAATACTTACGTGGACGTTATTCTAGGATTTTGTTGCAAAAAGCTTTTCGAAATAAGGTACGAGTATAGCAAAAAATGTAGGGTAATTGCTAGAAAACATTTAACAACACAAACAAACTGGTGCATAGCTTACAAAGCTGTCATATTTTACAGTTTGTATACATCCTATATCTATATGTAACTGTCAAATAGTGGAAAATATTTTCAAATAGGTATCGTGATTATGAAGATTACTCTATACATATACACAAAGTCTTAAAATTCGGACTCTTTCTTTATAATATTAGTATAGACTAGTAAACCGCCCTCGCTTCGCTTCAGAAAAAGTACGCGTTACGCTTAGAAAGAGTATCTGCATGAAACGAAATTTAAATATTAAGTTATACTTACTGTAATCCGTCAATGAAAACCAAAATGAATTCGAATAAACTGTTTCTGAGATTAACGCGAACAAACGCACAGACAAATTGACACAAATTCTAACAACTATTGTGTTGGATTCTGTTGCATTTATCCTTCATATATTCTTCGTGTACAGAGAGCAATCAGTTAATATTTTATAGATTAGGTACATCTGTCATTGTTGATTGCGATAATGTTTGCTTGGTAAATAAAGGGACTCTAAGGTAACTAGTTGATTTGAACTAGAACTCGATTATTTTAATTTCAATGTAAAAAAATAATTAGTTTTCGTGTCGTTTTGACATTTTATTTCTTTAGTTAAGGCTCCCATCAAGCCTCTTTGAAAATTAATGTTAACAAGTTTTGGTAACGCCGAATTTTATAAGTTACTTGATTGGAATAGGCTTCGATGTAACGTAATCACCGTTACCGGTGGGCTGCAGTAAAAATGTTTAAATAATTATCATCAACCTTAACTATTTACATGGCTTTTACATTTTATACCGGCGCTGAAAGTAATTTTGCTCTTTAATATTTTATTTTAATGCGCTCCTTAAAACGTTATAATTAATTTTTATCTTCAACGTAGGTTTTACGCTATAATTATTTGAGCCTCGTTCAAAATGACGATCTTGTTTCATTGGGATGTTTTAATGATTAAAAAAAGGAGACGGTTTTCAGTTTATGTGTATTATTTTTTACAGTAATTATTCTTTTGTTTATGAACCGATTTTGATTGATTATTCTTTTAAGTGTATAGGAAATTACTCGTAATTGATCTACAATTTGGAATTTCTCAACGGATCGGAATAATTGAGCCATGTTTAAAAATATTTGCTGTCGGTAACACTCACATTGAGTTTTTAAACAACTTCACAAATAAAGGAGGAATTTTAATGTACCTATTTTAGTATATAGAAGATAGCTATAAGTTGGTGCTCTTGAAATATGGTGTGGATATGATGCTGACTTCCGACGAAGAAGAGTGGAACTGCTCAACGAATAGCTGTGATTGAGCTGTTTTTAAATATATTTTCTATAATAAATCTAAATATAGTTTCTGTATTTTGTAACATAAACATTGCAAAAACAATCTATCATTGATCATTTCGAGGTTCTTGATGTGTCTTGGAAACAAAAAATTCAAATATACAACGGTGTTATTCAACCGTATTTGAGCTGTTATTGTATCATTTACTGTTTCTATTCAACAAAGCAAATTTAATTATTTAAATATGGTCCATAGGCAGAACTAGTTTGGGCTTCTAATATTGACTGATCAGTTTGGAAACACTAGATATGCCTATATATTTATTTACGGATTTTCGCAAACATAACACACCCAGTTGTCGCCAAATCGGTTAAGCGTCAATTAATAAGTATAGTACTTAATTAAGCTCCTATCGCCAAATTACCACACTCTAACATTTATCCACGTCACTGCTGTTAAACAGCGTTGGTACATAAATTAAAGAGCTCTCGTGTGATAAATAGAGTGTACGTAATGTCACCACAACTAACATGCATCGCCGACTTATGCAGCTTACTTGTTAATATTTTACATACTAATCATATGTTCAGTGGTTATTTCTAACTTATTCATATTTACAAAGAGGTTTTATGTTATTATATTAACTTTAATAATCATTTTAATTATCTATTAGATCACCATAAACGTATGACTAGAAATGCTTATAATATATGTCTAACTCAACCTAGGACAAATCGATACGGAATAAAGAATATTCTGCATGAAGGAGCTCAACACTATAATAAACTCCCCAAGGATATTAAGGACGCAAAAACATTTACTACATTTAAAAGAATACTAAAAGACCACATTTTGAGGGACTTTCTTTAAACAAAGTAAATAAATATTCAAATAAATAGGTAATAGATAAATAGAAAAACGTCACGTCAGAATTGTAAAAAAGTGTCCAGTGTTATCACATTATAGCTGTACTCATGTAACCTTATAGTAACCGACTTTATAGCTAGCAATACGAATGCAGCCTTAGATTAACCACAATGAATGACTCTTTGTTTCTTTCTGTATTTTATGCAGCTACCCTGTTGTCAATTATTAAACTTGCAATTGTGTATTTTTCTCTGTAAGTGATTATGTTTGTTAATCTTTTGAGAAATAAATGTCTTAAACCGTAATTATCTATTATTATTTGCTTATTAGATATAGAAAAGAACAAAGCCATCTGAAAAATCTGCGAACTTGCTTGTTTTCCTAAAAAATCGTAAATAGAAAAAAGTTTTTCTTGTGTAAATATTTGATAGTGTTATTTGTATTGTTGTTATTTTTGGATTCTTGTGCGTGTCTTATTCCATTATTGTATCTTATTGATTGGAGTTTTTTTCTGGTTGTTTTCTATTACTACTTATTGGTAGGATAATGACTAAATGTGTTTAAACCATAGAGTTAATATACCAGTAATAGAGGAAGACAGTGTGCGAGTGAGATTTGATTGTAGATGAGATTGTAGGGTTACTTATAACAAAAACCCAAACAAAGAGGCAATACACAGGTAAGTACTAATAGTGCAATACTACTTTCAAGATGCTTATTTTCATAGAAGTTGATCTTAAAATTATATAAATTAAGATTAATAATATGCAGTAAATACTGTATTTCATGAATAATAACTTATTTTTCATAATTATGTGTAAGATAAAAAGATATTATGTACGTGAAAATGATACCGTTTCGTGTAGGACTTGCACAAAATCTATCGATAAGTGGATAATTTTTAAATAGGTATAAATAAATATTTTTTGTTTTACCTAGATTTGTTCATATTTTACCTTTTTAGTTTCGGCTACAGCTTGTAAATACATTGGACAGAAAGTAGATAGACTGATATAAAGGTGCATCTTTGGCTTTTCAATAGTATTAGCTTCGTAAATTGATAAAATTTGGCGAATTTTATATTTGTTATTATTATGATATGACAATTAACGGCGAATGTGATTTCATATTTATTGACAAATTTTTCTTCTTCAAGGTTTCCTGTAAATGCAGTTCAAAAAGAAAAATGGAAAAATGGTTTACAGTAGACATTTTAAGTGCAATTATTTTGTTCTACGAAATCACTGACATGTTAATGAAGAATCTATACCTCCAAAATTTGTTGGTTATTTCCTTTCTGAGGGCAATAATTTATATCGATTTACATCAAATAATTAATTAAAACCAATGAGCATTATTATTGTTGTCTTTAGTACCGTGTAATCACGTACCGTGTAATCACGTTTTGTTTTATCCTCTCAAATAAGGTTAAACTTAGAAGAAGCGAAGTAAAGAGAAGTTACTAGGATTAGCATGGTGTTATTAATTTAACATGTAATAATTAATTAAGATAACGAATTGAATATAGCAAAGAAACCTGTGATGGAATAGTCGACATTCATGTCGATAATACATGGACGTGAATTTGACATCACTAAAAGTCACGCACATCAGTGTATTTTTCACACACATGCACATTTATGTTTTATTGACGCGATTTTGAGATGAGTGTTCCTATATTACGTAACTCTATGGTCTAAACAGAATTGACGTGTCAAATGACGGGTACTGCTGAGAGTGTTTATTTTAGTAATACGAATGTGACAATGGCTGAATCTTAGGTAATCTACCTACGTAATTGAGAGCAATGCCAAAATTTTGTACCTATTTGGTACCATTAAAAATAGTAGTTAAACCCGAGTCAATCTGAATGTCTATTTTCCGTTTCTAGTGGACTGTTTATAATTTAAGATATTCCGTATCGGTTTTCTTGTTAATTATACATTAAAAAATATATATTTTAAGAAGTATCGGACATAAAACGGAGAGAATTAATGGCCAATTTATATCATATTCATATATCATCTCGACAATTTTATTTGATATGTTACAGTAAGTTTTTTCATTTAATCTTTTTTTATTCTTTTAGTTAACTCCAAGAATCCTATTTGTCATCGTGGTGAAAGGATTGGCCAATCAGCGTGGGGATTTGCTAATTGTTGCCCAGGGTGCGCCGGACGTACGGATTCAACCGTACCGTTGCCGTTTGTTATCGATTCGCAAAGAAGAAGAACACTCCAAGAATCGAAATTATTTTATTTTATTAGGTAACCAAACTATGTTTACACGAAGCTTCTACCTTTTTGGTCTAGTAGATTCGGTAGAAATTGGGTGTGACTGGCTGACAAGCAGACACACGAGTGTGCTCATAAAGTTCTGTTCTGTCATCGGATGAACTGAACACGTAAG
Organism: Megathymus violae; assembly: GCA_003671415.1. NCBI lineage: Eukaryota > Metazoa > Arthropoda > Insecta > Lepidoptera > Hesperiidae > Megathymus > Megathymus violae. Next base: position 6,076,566 of record PDGT01000013.1, on the reverse strand, counting down.
TTAGTACCTCGCTACAAAAACGGAAAATTAAGAAACAGAGTGTCAGGAATCATGAAACGGGGATGATTATTACGTCTGGACTATGCAGCACTAAAACGGTACCTTCGTATTGTTTTTGCATGATCTTATGATGATGATCTTATATTCATTTCATTGTTTAAAAAATATTAATTTTCTGTACATATATACTTTTTGCTTTATAGTTTAAGTGATCACAGGCAAAACGTAGGTACTAGCTACTGTATGGCGATTCTCGATTATAAGAGACAAAATCATTGCCGATTCTGTGGTACGAGTAATATATTAATAACTTAAGATTCGTCTGGGCAAATTTATTCAATATATTAAATTCAATAATTATAATAATTACCATGTATGTGGATCAGTGAGCCGAATCCGATAAAAAAGCATCATTCTCATTTTAGAGAGTTTTTATTATTTAATTTGTTTTTTTTGTGATTGTAATACCACATATATACAGATCAAAGTCACGTGAGTCATTAAGAGAAAAATTTAAGGAAATAGTTGTACTCACCGTAGTCAGTCAATATATTGATAGATTTATTAATAAAATTAAATATGTACAAGCATAAACTGGTACACACAATCATGAAACAAGATATAGGCATAATTCGGTGACGTCTTCATATAGTCTTTAAAAGGTTCAACGTTCTTTTATGGGGGTTGGAGTACGTTTTTATAATTAGTCAATACAGTCGCATTAAAATACAGACTATAGGCAAAGAATATTATAGTATAGTTAAATATGTTAATGACGAGGGGCGCCTGGAAATAATAGTGGCGAAACTAGTTCCGCACAGGTTTAACCTTTTGTAATTACCATGTGTTGTTTAAAAGATGTGCTGAGGAGTTCCTTTCGCATTTCCTTCTCCTCAATGTTAAAGCACCTTTTCGAAACGGTAGTAAAAGCAAAAAATGACGTGCATAAGTGTATTTACAGAATATCTACATGATAAAATGATTTTGAATTTTGAACATAAAACTTACAAAGTCAATTTTTGTAAATACATTGTTTTTTTTTCCAAGTCGTAAATCATTTATATCCGGATCTGAAATTTGATATCCATAACATCCCTAATGTGAATATTCACTATGGTTATTTAAACATTTAGTCTAGTATTTACTAAATTTAACCGCAGGGGTACCATTGTAATTACATCAATAAACAATGATTGTCATCTGTGATATTTGAATTTATCATGCTGCTCCGTATTTCATTATAAATAATTGTAAGCACACTCTCATAAATTAATTATTTCCCAGTATTGTGAGACAAGTTCAAAATTAAAGATCTCAAAACACAATTATACAATTAAATACTTAAATGTACACTACTTTGTACCTATCCACAAATCATAGAAGGATCTTAGTTAATTCACCTGACCCTTTAGCTGTGAAAATGACAATGCGTAGGGAGCAAAATTTTAATTAAAATAATATTTGCCTTACAAAGAGAAGCCTGATTTTTTTAGCTTAGATTTGTTTGTTTTCAATTATTCGCTAAGACATTATCCAAAAAATTTTTCCAAGTAATCACTAAAATAACTCCGACAATCTTTTTAAAATAATATCAGAAAGTACTGTAAAATGATTAAAGTACTCTGCTGTGTTTATATATTTTGTACACACAATAAAATATCACAAATAAATTAAAGCCGTAGTATACTCATTTGGAAAACTGCAGATTGGTGACTTTCACACGCCTTTCAGAAGATTATGGAGATTAGATATGAATGCTTCACGAATTTTTATTTCGGCATAACAATTAATTTTACATAAAATAGCCAATTCATTAAAGTTATTTATAAAAAAATAACATGTCATTCATTATTACAACGCATAAATGTGTCATTGCTAGGCTCAGATCTCCTCTCACACTGAGAAGGATATAAGTTATAAGGGGTAAGAGCTAAGGTGGCATATCGTGCCACGCTGACTAAATGCTGATTGGCAGACTTCACACACTTTTGGAAACATTATGGAAAACATTCAAGTATGCAGGTTTCCTCAAGTTGTTTCCTTTAACGAAGCCAGTAAGAAATATTTGTTATACGCATATAATTTAATAAATTTGAGTTGCAAGCAGAATTCGAACTCGAATCTCCAGTGTTAGTGACACACGTTGACTATTAACAACAGTGATCTACTGTCAGATAAGACTGCTCAATTGTTCTCTGATTGTCATCTGATGGTGTGACTTACCTACTTATATCAGCAACACCATACCTTTGCGTAGTTGCTTAAAAAGGAATAAGGTATATTAATTAGGTATACATCAACAGATTCTACTACTACTACTGATGATGCCTTTACAGAAATATTTTATAAATCATTTACCGGTTAATTTAGCTGAAGAGCATTACGTTTATATTGATTTAAAAGCAAGAAATGTAAAAAGAATATGCTCTCTTAATAGTTTTGAGGCACTCGCCTTTCAAACGTAATTTGGTCATTTCTCACAACTCTCGTTCCACAGAAACTCGGCTTACATAAATGACTGCGAAGTCTCAATTAAGAGCACTTATGACTATCGATTTTTGAAGGTGAAATTGTCGGTTGCTTTCTAATTAAAAAAAAAAATTCGTCTGGATTTCATCAACTTGTACACATTATAGTTAGAACGGGATATATTGAGATCTTATATCTATATCTATAAGAGATTTTACTTATAAGTAAGTTCATTTAATAATCGATTACTATGCGTGATTGTTGTGTTTATTTTACTGCTTTGTGTAAACTCATATTTCAGTTTTGATTTTACTGTGTGTTACTTACTACCTTTTAATATTTGTGTAACTAAGTATTACATATTCTTTCCATAAATGTTTTATTAAAATAATAAAACGCTATTATTTTAAAACTTATATTTTTGCGGACATTATTTATTTATACTGTAACTGTGTAACTCATGATTTTTATGGTAGGTATACACGACGAACGTGCGCGTCAAGATACCGTGATTCACCTAAGAACGTAACACGAACAGGCACATCTGTCATTAGTGTTTGTCAAATGTCAATTGTCATGAGTTTCTGAACGCTACTGCAGTGTTGCCGTGATCGTGATCCATGTAAGTGGTACACAGTTTCCGTATAAAATAAGACGCTGAAAGATAAATTCGCTGAGCTCGTTTCAACATGTCCGAAGCAGATAAGAATCTTGTGTTGATTTAAACCATACTGTAGAGTACGGGTTTCCCCGCAAAATTGAAGAGGCATAGAGTGGAAACCATCACGCTGGTATGGTGAGGCTAAGCAGAGATATAAATATCCAACCCGGGCGTTGTAAGTTCTTGTTACTTAAAGGCTTCCTACATGGCTTAACGATAACAAATGGGATGGGTGAGTTAACGTTACCTTTTGAAATATGGAAACGCTTGAGAAATTATATCACAACCATATATACCATCGAAATATTAAGGCACCCGATTTTACTTGATTCGGTCGGTCATTTATGATCCAGCGTGATTTTGTGCGCTGTTACGATAATTTATAAAATAATGTACAAAATTTCATTCAAGACTTATTAGATAAATTTTTAGACAATAACTAAAAAAAAATGCAATAGTTATATTGCACCCAGCCATGCATATATACTCACACTTGCGTCAGCATACGTAGAGAACTCTAGTAAAATACAATACATAGAAGAGTTTATTATCAATAAAAATATAAAAGTTACTAAATTAGCTACATAACTAGCTATTTTAAATTAATAATTATATAAATACACTCGATTTTTCAATTCTGAAACATACATAGTAACTTTATAGACATTTCATAAAATACTACATAATATTTTTGGAAAATTGCAGTTTATGCTTGATATAATCTGATGAGGGTCTCAGCAGCGAAAAATTGTTTAGTTGAACATTTAATATTACGCTGAAAACTTGGTTCATTAGGACTTATCTTTACCAACGTTGCACTAAATTTATTATTAATCTGGAAAGAGTATAATGATATTATCCAAGAATGTCTGCAAATTAATTAATTTTCAATTACACATTTTAATGTTTATTATAAAAAAACTATATGTTTTCAATTACTTGGGCTCCTTTTAGAATGAGAAGGCTTAAGGACATGGTTCACGAAATTTTTGATGAGTCCCGTGTTAAAATCTACACACTATTGAGAATGCTACAACACTCATATATCAAAGTTTCTTCCTGTCATTCACTTTTTTTAACGGACGTTATAAATAGTTCTGTCGGCAACTCATCATCGAACCATATTTAGAAATAAATTAAAATTTTAGTACCATAATAATAAGTTCCTTAGTGCGATAAAAATAGAGATATGTTAGAATAGAATAGCCGTAGCATTTATGTTGACGACCCCGTAGCCCAGTTGGTAGTGACCCTGCCTGCCGAGCGTGGGGTCCCGGGTTCGATTCCCGACCGGGGCAGATATTTATGTGACAGATAAATGTTTGTTCTCGGGTCATGGGTGTTTGTGATGTGATAATTGTGTATGTCCATGCCACCCGCAGCACAGGGAATCCTAGTGCGGGGGTGTGAGTGTATAAACGTTTATTTACTTATTTATTGTAAGAATTAATGAATATGTTGCTGAAATTGATAGTTGAAGTCCCTAGATCTAAGACAAAATAAGCGTTAATAATGTAATTTTAAAAGAATATTTTACTGAAAGCAAATAATACGTTAATATTACAAATGTATAAGGATAGATAACGCGTAGATTGATTAATAATACTTGTAAATTAGAATAAGAGAAATGTAAATAATTCGAGAAAACCTGTCAATCGAAATTGAAAATGAAGATAAATTTTTGAATAATTTGTATTGAATTAAAAATTCGAGGCAAAACTTTGCGTTTGTAGTGATCCAGCATCAAGAGTTTTCAAGAAAAACCACGAAGAAACAGAAAACAGAAAACCGAAGATTGAAGAAACGAGACAATCTACATGTCACCCGGCTCGGGTTATTACTAAGATAGGACGTCAATCACGAGACCCTAAAGGTCTATGAATGAATTCGTTCTGAAGACACTCAGGGACACCACACCGCGTGACTATCTCTAGACCTCATTGCGCACCCGACGATTCGCTACAGGCGCGGGTTGTGGACTCCGTGTCCACGCTCTATCTGCGAAGTGTCAAGTCGGATGTTATTGCACCCAGCGAGCTCAGTGACATCGAGTCGGCTTGCTTTATGCAGTTATCCCCATCGTCATCACCCGCAACAAGTACCATTACATATAATTAATTAAAATAATTATCATTTAATTTTGTGAAAGAACACATGTTAAGGTAATCTGCACTATCTGAATTTTTTCGAAATATTCACAAAAGAGGATGATGAATGGTATTCTACTGCGCTATGCACCAGCTTAATGGACTAATGCCTTTACATGTTACGTAATGATAGGAAACTTGAAGCCAGTAGTGTGTGCATTTATGGCTTGTGTTGAATGAATATATATGAATAATCCTCGAACGAAAGACCAAGATAAACTTAAACACTAGACTTTTACTGCCTACAATTGTGAATTTCTTAATCAATAAATAATATAGGTAAGTATGATAGTTTTGTCAGATATAACGATAATATCTAAAAAAACATAAATCACTTCTTCTATATACAAAAGAAAGTAAATATTATGCGTATCATCCTTTTAATATCACAATAGTGACCCGTGTTCCAGTGCAAAGCTATTCATATCTGATATTCTGCCTGTCTTAGTAGGTTCGCTTTAATAAATTATGTTCCTTAGAGCAATTTTCGCATAATGTACACAGGATCTCGCAAAAAACATTTTATAAAGACCAATGAATGGTCGTTAAATTTAATATTTGCTTATTTTAACATCAAAAAAATTGCTCGTTACTTGTTTAAAAATTTACTTTCATCTTAGCTTTATTATCGGGTCACTTTAACATAAAATAATATAAATATAAGTCTTCATAATTCAACGAGCATAACGTGTTGGTCACATTTCGTATCGTTACTGTAACAAAAATCATTTGATCATGACTCATGATTTGATTCATGATTTGATGATGACATAATCATCATGTGCAGTACGATCCTTTTAAAACTCTCTGTGCTACCGAATAATGGTAAAACTTTTTATGAAATAATCTATATTTTGAGAATAATAATTACTAGTGGTCGCCTAGTGGTCTAAATTTGACCATATTTTATTGAAATTTTATTTTTAACATTATAAAGATTCTGTTTTCAAAAACTATACTTTTATAATTCGTTTTTATACTAAATCTGCACAAAAAAAAAACACTGAAAACACAAAATTTCCGCGCGCGGCTTCTGAACTTCAAACTCTTTGACGACCGCCACGATAATTTCATTTGCAGAGGTTTTATAGTTCTAACATGAATCAATAGATCGCTCTATAATGGAAAGCTGTATATACCTATATTACAATGGATACTTTACACTTTTGTCGACAAATGTCGGTAACCTAATTGCCACAAATTAAATATATATAAAACTTAAATAAACAGATGTGTATATATTTAATGCAAAGAAAAAAAAATGCCAAAATTAATCTGATATAAAGCACAATAGGATAGGTTACAAACAAAAGAGTACCAATTCATCTAATATTTAATCTTTTTTTTGTTAGTTAATTTCTGTTATGAGACATATAGAGAGATTATAGAGTTTTCAGTACCAAATTTGCAGAAAGTAGGCAAAGTCCTTAATTTAAATAATGAAACATTGATTATGAAACAATCCACAGTTTTTTTAGGTGTCACCTTAGATAGTAAAGTTCAGTGATGCGCCCGAAAATCGTTTCTCTCAGGTAAACTTAGTAGGTACGCTATTAAAAAGATAAGACTGATTACGTTTGTACAGGTGAATATATTAATAAGAAGAATACTTGGAATAGTGTCGAAACCAGTTCCGCGCAAGTTTAAGCGTACTTTGTAATTGCCATGTGTTGTTTTAAAGGTGTGTTGAGGAGTTTTTTTCGCCGTTTCTTCTGTTCTGAATGTTAAAGCACATTTTTGAAATGGTAGTATAAGCAAAAAGTGTATTCACAGAACTAGCCAATTCACTATGGAAACTCGTTCTAAATGTAAAAGATTAGAGGCGCTTCCCAAGAATGAATCTTCGGGACGCACCTGGAGCTGATGTGCGATGTTTCAGCATGTGAATCGTCAATGGATAGGTACTGAATAGACGGGACGGGTTAAAGACAATCGTAGCTTAAGCTTATCCACTTAAACGGTTGAATCATATAACCAATTAATTATTTTCCATACAACATCACCAATGTCTTTCAGTGACCACGAATCACACAAGACATCCATACCAACTAAATTTTTCAAACAAAGAATTGGTCCCGAGGTTGGTTATAATTTTCGGATCTTCGGAAATTAGGTTTGAGTATTAATAGAAATAGAGTTAATGTAGTTTTGATACATTTCATGTATCAATTGACAACATAAAATTGTTTATTGCTACCAAATAAGAAATTTGTGTAGATACATGTAAACCAACAACTACAAAGAAAGAAAGGAAACCTTAATTTCATAATAAAATAATATTAATATTTTTCTCATCCGCCTATATTATTATTTAAGTGGAGACCAAAAAAAACATAGAAATTATTGGCCAAATTAGATTATCAGATTTTTTATTCTTGATATTATTTCGTTAATACGTTTGAACAACAGATGATGAAGTTTTATTATATTTTTTAATATTAAATAATCTTCGCAGAGACTGAGTTGCATCCATTAGGTACCCATAAGATCCGTGGAGTAACGAGATAGTTTAAATTGCAATCACCTTCAGTATAACCACGGTGTTCCTTTCTAATCCGATCTTAGATATCCTTGATGAACCTCCCCCCAACCCCGATGTAATATAATTTACGAGCAGTGACTGACAGAGTGCATAATAAATTATCTGTAGAATGTGATAAACGGCAATACGACATATATTTTACGACATATATTTACGACATATATTTATTAAAAATGAAAATAAGCTTGCGAACCATAGAAGTAAGGATATTAATATGCTCCTCAAATCACAATTTGTTATCTATTAATCCTCCAAATATTTCGTATACGTGAATGGCGAATATCTGAAAAATGCAGTCTAAATGTATATCATTAGTAGGAATACATTTGTAAGCTTCTATAAAATATAATATAACTTTATAAAACCATCCAGCATAAAGTAAATATAAAAATCTCATTTTATTTAGTTATGTCTTAGATCTTATGCAGATGGCTTCTCATTTCATATTATTAAATAATACGCCTTAATATGAAACCTACCTGAAAATTTCTAGTGAACTATTAAGCATTATATTAACAGTAATATTATTATAGCACATTTTTATTAACGCTAGGAACGCTAAACAGAATGTAGATTTAAAATAGAAATCTTTAAAATTAAATACAAGAGAGAAAATTTAATGCGGAGTTTAAATACATTTGCCAGTGTGTCCCGATTTAAACAACTTGGATTCAAACAACGTCGACACGCGAGTAGAGTTCATGAACAATTTCCATAGAAACATAGTGTGAGATGTATAAGCACGATATAAATTTGCAGCCATTATGCACCACAGTAACTGAAGTAAATTTTGGCAGTATTCTTCTGATAATGTGTCGGTGTGTATGATTATAAGTATGTGCTTTGCCCTAAACTTGACTGGTAGAAAATTCTCTTAGCGCTAGGTCTTAGCCTTTTATACCATGTTTCGTAGGTAATAAATACATAAATTTTTCAACCTATAAACAGATCTTTGCAGGCCATGAATCTGTTCTTTTAATCGTACAGAGTACGTAAGGTTTAGTCATTTAGATTAACCAACCTAAAAGTCACATTTTTTTACCAGCCGAGTATGCAACATGGCTTTACGATTGATATATAGCGATAACAACAGAGGCTGACGGCTTAACGTGCGCTTGAAGCGGCAGGAGCAGTCACTCATCCATCAAACGACCACGCCCACAGCTATTTAAATAGATCGATTTATTTCCATTTACACATCAGGCTATAAACGCTTAATACCCTATTTGGACATAACACTAGAAACCCGTCCATGTTTCACATCGTGACAACATCTTTACGATCACTACAGTGCCCATATACGAATACGGATCCATTGTTACTCCTTATTATATTGCTAGGTCAATTGATAAATAATATTTCCAGGAGCCTTTTTTTATGACAATAATGGGTAATTTTTTAAAGAGTATAAGAAGCACGCAATTTTAATCGATTCTATATATTAACAACCCATAGAAAAATATGAATTGCTGGTGAAGATTGACATTTGGGTACTCGTAGCTTCACTGTTTCAGCATCTCATTTCAATGCCGATTGTTTAAACGGTTATTGTTCGAGTAGTGTTGGAGGTTTTTAACATCGCAAAATTATTCGGGAAAGCTTAACGTCTGCAATGTAACAATAAAAATAATGCAGTTTTTATCATTAGCGGCCATCTTTTCATTTCTGGACTAGACTTCGTTTACCATAATTTTTAAAGAATCTCTATTTAAATATTTTTAAAATACGTTTTATTCTTACTATATTCCTAAATCTAATATTTTCGTGGAAAGCATTGTACCTACTTAATATCGTTAACAATTTTTGATCCTTCGTAATCAGTTCAAGTTGCGTAAAAAACGTTGTCCTAGAGTGTAAACACAATTTATGTAGCAACGAATTAACCAGCTTAAAAATAAATTGCATGTATACGTGCCACCCAAACAATGTTTACAAGTTTTAAATATTATGTGGAGTAAAAAACTCGCAATTTATTCAATAAAATTAACAGTAACAATAAACGTTCAAGGGATGCAGACTGATGGAATTGGAAGAAAATAGACACATCATGATAATAAAGAAGATGACCAAAATGACGTTATTACAATTTTCTATATAAAAATATATTTCGGCTTGCTTTTTTTTAACACAATATAGACTTTAAGTCTTTTGTGGATGTTATACTTGACAATACGATGACTTATATTATTCTACTTAATTAATTCGTTTATTCATTGGAACGTTTTAAAATTTTGTCATAGTGTATATTATACTATGTTGTCTAGGCACCTAGGCACATACTCATACCCTCGACTGCCATATAATAATATTTTGCTGATAGCGTGAATATACAGTATTAAAATTTCACGAAGGGCCAAAACTAATGAACATTTCTCTTTTAAACAAAATTCTGGTTTCTAGGCCACGGTTCAATTTTGGGACCTTTCGCTCGGCAGGCAAATTCATTACTAACTAAGAGGGTCGTCTAATTTCATCAAATTATTATAGTCATTTCCCAATAGTAATACATTTATTTTACATACCCATTAAGTCACATCAACTTAACTTAGGAAGCAAATATAATATGCTGTTCGAGTAAGATTTACTTGAGAAAAATGTCTTTGAAACATCTTTAAATATTTTCCGTAAAATATCGCCTTATATTTTGTTGAAAATTTGTACGAAACTTTTTTACGACTGTCTTAGCATTTGTATGAAAAGTTTTTCACCGTCATAATTTTTTTCTGTTCGAGTCTACTTCCTTTGTTCACCGAAATTTTATTGTTCAACTTAGAAACAGATCTGGCAATAACTAAGGATTTTTTAATTTGAAATCAATTGTATAAGTTTTAATTTTTTCTATCAACTTGAATTTCAGGTAATTTATGTAAGTTATTTTCGTTACGCAGTAGACTTAAGTCAATTTTTTTTAAGTAAGTTTTCAATCCCATTTGAAGTCTAACTATAGTGGTGTAGTGTAGTATGTCCATATAATAAGATCATAACTTATACACTGTAGATATGAATGTGTTAAATAAGCAAGACTATGTAGATAATAATAACAGCCGTGTATTAAAAAAAGATGTCTCTGCAGGAGGTACTCTTAACTAAACAAGGGTATGATGTTTATGAGTGGCTATTATGCAAAGGTGTTTCAAGAAATTTTTTCTTTACTCTTGATTTATTTAGGAGTCGTTCATTGATCCTTGATTTTATATAATTACACTGATATATGCGAGACTGTTAAAAATCTTTGTTTTCGCATTCTGTACCTGACTGTACAACCACCAACCTTCTTCTAGAACTAAGTGTATTTTTTTTATAACGTGTTTCGATTGCAGTTATAAGCAGGTTTCACGCTTCCATCTTGATTCGCAACGCGATGGCAATGCCTTTAACATGGATGACTAGGTGGCTAGTCTGTTCGTTTGTCTTTTATTGATATAGAAAGTCAGATTTACAATCAGCTCCGCAACATATCCGTGATAACAATGACGTTATGGACATCCATACGGCGGTAACCACTTACCATCCGTCTGTTTGATTGTCGCTATAGACAAAAAAATATATTTCTAATCTATAGTCTTTGACAACCCCATAGTCCAGTTGGTAGTGAATCTGGCTACAAAGCGAGGGGTTCCAGATTTGAATCCCGACCGTGGAAAATATTTATGTGACAATTTAGAAAAATGTTTTTTCTCGAGTCGTGGGTGTTTGTAATGTCATAAATGTGTGTCCATAGTGCCCGCAACACAGGGCATCTTAGAACGGAGGTCTGAGTGAGTGAGCGTTGATTATTATTATTATTATGAATCTATATTAATATTATCAATAGAAAATGCGAATAATACATAGGATGTATATCATCACATCGTATTCAATTCATATAGGTACTATTACGAGATTTGCATGTATTATACATACGTACTGTCTACTAAAATAATTGTTCAACCCGTACGAAGTCGAGGTGGGCCGCTATAAGTATATAAAAGAACAAAATATGTACAAGTAATTTACGTAACAAAGAAAATAACGGTTTACTTTTTAAGGATTAACCCGTCAATGTCAGTAACAAAAACAACGCGAGTAAACAAATCGGAGGCAACATGAACGGAATTAAAACGTCCGACCTTATTTTTATTTATGACCTTACGTTAGAAAGCAAACCTGACGCTGCATTATCGAACAAAGTATCTTAGAAGTAATCTAGGTAAGATACTTTATCCTTTCGCTATTGTTGCAAACACAAAGCCCCTAACTGGCTAAAAGCTTTCACTAGTATTAACGTTGGTGTTTCGATCGCACACAACGACTCACACTACTTCATAAAATGTTATTAATAACAGGCTTCTGTTTTGCGAATACACATTTTGATTAGGCTTTTCATAACATCTTGATCTCTTAATAACTCTATGTAATAGCAAGGCATGTAATTAGCCTACGCTTTATGTATATAATTAGCAAACTGCCCTCACTTCGCTTCAGAAAAAGTACTTCATTTTTAGAAATAGCATCTACATTGTTTTACGACTGAGTTTTTCTTGTTCTGTCAATTACAAATACATATATTAATTCATAACTTTTTTATTTATGGAGGGATAGAAATAAAACGAACTTTAAATATTAAATGACGCTCATTGCAATGTATTAGTGAAAACCGTAATGAAATCGGAGAAGCTGTTTCTGAGCTTAGCGCGAACAAACGCACAAGCAAACAGACGAAAATTCTAACAACTATTGTTTTGAGTTCTATTGCATTAATAGAGGCCCCTAATATTAGTAGTTTTTCTCATATATCCTTAATGTACAGAAAGCGATTAGTTAGAATTTTATTATGTTATTTTATATTACGGTCTGGGCTGTTAGAAATTATGCAACAATGGAGAAATATCAGACTGATATTCACAATTAATAATCTTATCATTGCAAATGAATATTTGCAGATCTTTAGGCCCATGCAGTTAAATTTTGAAGATTGATTACAAAACAACAAATGTCACTTTACGAGTTACGCTACTTGGAAAATATTGAAATAATCCAAATTAAAGAAAAAAATAGTATAAATAAAGTAATATACCTTTCTGTAATCCTAGACTGATTTAAGAAAATAATACATTCAGCCGTTTCAGAGCCTAATCAAGAAATGAAAACAGGCGAACATACAAATATCTATTTTTCTTGTATCTATTTTATAATTACTTTATTTTTGTTCTCAGAGATAAACTGCTCAGCTTAAATCGACTCCAATGGAGGAGGTTCTTTAATATGTATATAAAATGTACATACATATATGTATTTTTATTTTCTTCGTTTCGTTTTCGTTTTCGTTATTTAGTTAAGATTTGACAATAACATTTTGAAGTTTTAATTGATCCTATAGATAGTTTATTATGATAAAAAACGTCAAATGATCTTATAGTAGAAGCTTTACTATCACATCATACAAATCACCTTTTACCTGTTACTAGCACCAACTCACAAAATTCACATAGTTAAATACACACACTGTAACGTTAAAGTAAAAGATGTAGATATTTTAAGAAGATTTAATGTATTTAAGACTTCCTGGCGGTTACAATGACTAAAATACAGTAGTTACAAGATTAAGAAACTAAAGAGAAGGTCACTTGTAAG
>PDGT01000013.1:6010038-6062883 GCA_003671415.1 Megathymus violae | reverse complement strand
GTCAAACATTTGACAACAATAATAAAACATTAAACCTAATAAAATATATAAAGAAATTACAGAATAAATGGATAAAAGATACAGGAAATTATAAAAGAAGTTAACAAAAGGAGTATTGTAAGAGATACAAACTATGCAAGTACCAAAATAGTAGATATAAAAACATGTAAGTATTTTAAATACTACAACACTCACAGAATTTGAACTCTCTTTATAATATTAGTATAGGCTTAAAAGTATCCGCTGATGAATAGGACGATTGGAAATATTAGGTATAATTTGTAATTCTGAATGCTTGAAGAGAGAATTGCTTTTAATGATATTGTTTGGGAAACGTACAGCTTTTAGCAACGACTACAATGGCAGAAGCTTCTGTTAAAGTATTATAAAATCGATTTCCATTTTAAAAAAATAACTTATAACATAAAATTAATTTTAGTTTATTTATAGGATTAAATTTCCTCCATTAGTTTTAATTGCAAAAAGTTTATAAAAAATACTTAATTATTAAGTGCTATAGTATCTTTATCTACTATTGGTATCTTTCGACGTCGTTTGCGACTTCACTGGGTTTATTGTAAAAACCTAACTAACAAGCTCAACGAAATTACATTAAACTAAATTTAAGTTTTCCTAAAGATGTTGTTCAGAACTTCATACCAAATTACGTGAAACGCAAATTAAAATAGTTCCAGCAGTGTCTGTAAAACATATACACTCGGGGCATTGTATTGTATTTCGAATATATAATAGATTCTCGGGAATTACAAAACAATACATGACGCAGTTGTTGAAACGGCATAACTGTACCGTACAGTGTTTTGTTCAGTCTGTATACTTCGAAATACAGGAGTTAGTTTGTGATGTGAAGTGGATACATAATATTTAGTAACGAAGAAGCGATTATAACTTATTATAACATAGTAATCTCAATATTCTCTTTGTTATTAAGTTTGGTGTATTCTGAAAGCTATATTCAAGATCTTATTTTTTGGTACAAAATGGAAAATAAAACGAACTACGATAAATTTGACAAGAACTACACATTTAAACAACTCACCGATAGCTAGTATCACTGTTAATGTTGAAGCTTGCTAATGTAACCTTTGTATGTCATGTCAAAATGTTTAATTGCCAGTAAGGTGACCTCATATTACTTTGGATAATATAAATTCCTTATAGTAATAAATGGTACCCGTATAGCATTAGAAGTGAAGTTACATGAATGCAGTTCACTGAAAGAGTATCAGATTGACGAAAACTGCTAATACATTATAAATCACCACGTTGACCTCTCGTGTAATATCCGATATATTTTTATCTACTAAATTTAAGCTTGATCTGATTACAGGGAATAGTTACGTACCTAAAATATCATTTGATTATATTAGTTAATAATATTTTCTGTATAAAAATTACTGTGTTATTATTTTAAATATGATTAATGCAAAAAATTTCTTCATTAATAGATCAAAATTATACTTCAGCACTTATTGACATTCCAATTTTTTCTAATTCATTGAATACAACTTACGAAATTGAATCAAAGATTTCAAATCTAATATTTTATTAAGTAATAAAAAGGGAAGAATAACTAACTACGTTTGAAAACCTTTCGATTAAATCGACCGCGTCCGCGAGGCTATTGGTTTTCTGAGCTCCAAATTTCATACAGCGGGATTAATTTCAGTAATTGGCTTTTATATCTACGTTTTTGGTTCGTCTCATCTTTGCTTGCCGATCAAAACAAATACTACAGTATTGGTTCTTATTTTTAAACGACTTTTTATGTAAATAGTTAAAAAATGAGCTTATATGCAACTTGATTATTATTTCCGCAATTCTCAGCAAGACAATGTTTGACTAGAAAATACTAGGTATACTAGTAAAGTAGTTCTCACGGCATTGCAATTTATGTGAAGTTAAAAATAGTTAAACATATACAAAGTTGAACTGGACTGAAATTATAGTTAATAGTTTTTTATAACACTATAGACATCCATATACATATATAAGTCTCAAGTTTGATTCCCTGTCACCGGTGAACACTATGACATACAAATAAGACATTGAAAAGGCATCAATGCGTTTTAATATTCGTAATGTAATATAAATATTCCATTTAGTGTTTTATGGCTGACATTATCACTTTAATTACAAACGTTTCCCACTATACACTAAACGAGCAGAGCCCTCGGTAATTATATTTTTGTAAGTTGTGGAAGTAATTTGCGATGAATTTGAACGGACTCGCGCGGATCGGGCAAGACAGTGGACTCGTCTATGAGGATCGTTTTATGATGTCAGAAGACGACAGTCCTGTTTCCGCCATCGAGGATATTTTTACATATAAATGTGAAATCAGTCTAGCAATGCTAATTGTTAAGTGTAATTTTACCATTCTCTATCCCGAATTTCTCGAAATATTAGACAGATAAGTGTAAGAGGATTCTCGTAGGATTTATACAGTGCATCGCAAAGGTTGATAGATCATCAGAATCGGCAGGATTTACCGGCGTACTAAATCGGAATCACCAGCAGTCATGTCATTTGTAAAATAGGATTTACTTTAGATACTACCTAAATTGCAGTGCTGACCGGTTGTGGAGATTGTGTTAAGGTTCGTAACCAATATTTCATTTTCTACAATTTAATGAATGAATGGAATAACATTTACTCGAAGTTGGTTTATACAAGTACTTTTCGAACTTCCAACTACGCTATAGCTTCAACAGATCCCTACCGTGAGTGGTCCCGGAAGAAGAATTGGCAAAAATATACACTATCATCGTATTAGTTTCAGTTATTTGCATTTAGCCGATTCAAATTTACACATCTTTTATACGTATTGTAATCTGTCAGATGATAGATAAAAATCTTGATTTAAATCTTATTATTTGCCATTAAGTTATACACATGCCATCCCATACTGGATGAGTTATTTACACACTCCCTCAGACATCATAAAATTTATATGTCACATTAACCTGGAACTGCTTAACAGCCACTTTTTGGTTAGGTATTAATATTGGAAAAAAAATTAGGAAAGCTACATATCTTGCGTCTAACAAAACTCTCTCTCAAACTCACACTCACTCATCTCTAAATATGTATTTAAAAACGATTTTCAAAACCGATGACAACATTTTAGGCGATAGTGCCTTTACCTAATAGACGTAATAGTCAATAGTTACCAAATAAAATAATTATATTCTATTAATCTATTCACAAATATAGACCAAAATTAACTGAATTATTTAGTTTTTCCCTGTTTATATATAAATAATTAGAAATTTTGCATAAATCTTGTTTTATTGATAACTTTAAAGTTCGTCAATAAGCATCAAACAAAATAACGTTCCCGCCTTTTTACGACGTGGGAGACTTTAAGAGCCGAGTGAATAGGCATTTCTAAGTTAGTGCGTACAACATCTAAGACTTAAAAATCACTTACCATCATCAGGTGGGGTTTTTGTCAAGCATTAACTTATTTTATGTAAAAAAAAATAAGCAAAATCGGTTGATGGAGGAAAAAGGGGTCCAAAGTTTTCTCTTCGTGTATTGATATAAGGATATACCAGGGCCGAATCAGTATATTAAAATATCTTTTAAAAAATTTAATGTGGTTTTGCTTTGTTAATTATCAATAAAGAGGCTTAGTGCATTTTTATTTGGATTTGTGTCTCTCTCATAGCACAAACCAAATTTAGTCAATAGTAAGAATATTTGTAATTTATATTATGGCTTATTAACTCGGATAGTTTTCATTGCGAGAAATGGATTTGTTCCCGCGGAATAAGAAATAAAAATTATTTATGGATATTCTGATAAGAAGGTAGTATACAAAATGTTGACAACTATTCTAATGATATTGCATTTAACAGATAAGATCCTAATTCTTAAAAGTAGAAAAAGCGAGCAATAGTTGAATTTACGAATTTTTGATATAATATAATGTATATATTATAATAATATTAATAAATAGCATTTGTTTCTTGTACAGGTGCTGTGTTTAAGCGTAAGCCATTGATTTTATGAAATGAAAAGAAGATAGGTTAATCTTTACTGTATCACATAACATAACTCAAGAAACGTCAGATACTTCATTCCAAAATATGTAACGCGCTTTATAAGTAACTTAAGTTATGATCACAATATAATGGATGATTGCATTGCATTAAACTTTATTTACGTGAAGGAGTTGATAAAAAGACATGTAGCCGGGAGATACTCGCTGGAATTTTCATCAGCGCCAGTATCACTATAGGAATGTAACAGTAAGGGGAAAACCGCAATTGAGAGTTTTGCAAAGGAAAATGCGGGGTATTTGAATGGTAATTTTACCCGTATTTTGAACCGAGACTTAACTATTAAATACTTTGTATAAATGATAACAATGATAAACTTATGTGTAATAAGAAGCTACTGTTAATAAAACGCTCAAATCCGAATTAAATTTTCCGGTTCTATATGTTGTCAGTGCAATATCGTAAATCATAAATCATATAATAATAGTTTGATTTAATACATCACACAAAGCATTTGAGAGTGTTTGTTAATAATTTCCAACAACCGAATTCTTTCATTTAAACTATGACAGTACTATCAAAACAACATGGTGAGGACTTCAATTAAGAGGAGAGACCCGGGCATTTTCATTTTCACTTAATAAAATTTTGTCAATTAAGTATACTTGATACACACTTTGAATTTATAATATGCCAGTGCCATTAAGTCATATTTACGTAACTACATTATATGTTTTTATACATTTATCAATTAATTTTCCAACCAAAGAGGATTTCGACTTCAAAGACTGGAATGGATGTATAAAGAACGTTTTTATTTCTTGACAATTTAGTGTTTACAGTTATAGTATAATTATTTTCTCCGTGCAGTTTGGGTCATAATAGTTAAGCCGGCTAGGGCGGTGAGCGTGTTGCGCGGGCGCAATGCCATTATCGATAAAAACAAATGAGTCATCGAAGCCAGGTGTACGGCGGCGGTGCGGTATACAAAGGGTGCTGCGATATTCTTATGTATGATCATTGTTTGTCAATTGTTATGTCTTTTTTTTTCATCATTACCCTCACCTAATACCTGCAAATTAATGCAATGCTAATTTAGTACATATGTACATACCCAATTAATAATTTATTTTAAATCATTATTATTCTTATTTTAATAAATACGTTGTTTTATCTATTTTTCTTTAATTTTTGTCACAATCCCACATAATTACAAAACTAAATACACTATCAATAATGCTTATCGACAACAATAATGTACATCACTATGCCCGCCTATAAGGCCCGTGAGTGGGAGAGTGAGCAAAATACTCGCTTCACCGCTCCAACGTTTTATGACGCAAACTGCACGGAGAAAAAAAATATACTATAGTTGCGTAGCGGATATCACGGCAAAATTAGAATCATCATGTCATCGAGCAAGCGAGATATCCAGTGGGCGTCCGGCGGTCGCCTATTGGTTGAGTTACTATCGGCTGGACGGTAGTGGTGGACGATGCTACAGTGTAATGTAATTTATATGTACATAGACGTACTGTCTATGACTGTTACTGCTCCAGCAATTAACAAATCGTAAATTATACTAAGTCTAAAACTTGATAATATCAGTTTACTCATATCCTAGTATTAAAACTCTTTTTAACAAAATTATCAGAGTATTTTTTTTAAATAATACCTTATACTAGTCACGATGTATTGTGAAACGACGATTAATGTTATAATTTATTTTAAAATGTCTCTAAGTGATGTCTGTTTTTACGACTCGTTGGGCCTTAGAAGGCGATGTAGACATTGTCCGAGCTCAATGGCGAAGCGAACGGTCTTGTTCGTATGTTTCATCATATGTAGTTATTTTGTCGGGAGCAAATGGGCAATTTTAGTGTTTTAACGTGATGTATACCTATTTTACTAATAACAGCATATCAGTTATAAAATACGTTGTGATTTTAAAATTATATTAATCGGTAACTTTACGACAAGATATTAATGCTTTTGATGCACATATATGTAATTAACCTATGGATCGACATCCAGTTATAGTGCGTAAGTAATCTGCTAACAAATCATAGAAAAATACTTAATCGGATTGGCAGAGAACCAGATCGGATCGGATTGACAGCTGGTGAACATTTTTACAGCCTTTGGAAGATGATAGATTGATATTACTACAAGATGACGAGGTTTAAGAAGGAAATTGTGGGAACTTGTAGGGTGTCTCACAAATGTGTAGGATTTTTAATATACCTATGATCCTCCCAAAATCAACCATGAAATGGTTTTTTATGAATTTATACGCATGTACGTTTTCACCATCATGTGATATGTCAAAATATTTTTGGAAAATATATTTTTTCTTTTATTTAGAACAGATTCCAAAACTACTGGTTCCTACCAAGAAAGGTAGTGTTTACTAACTGAAACTATAAATAAATATATCATCGCGAACATTATTCATCTTAATTATAATGGGTTCTCACGATTTTTGTATCAAGGACTCATCAGCTGTCAAGGGTTTCTCAACGTTACTGCAATCCACTACAAAGCACGATCCAAGTAATTGAGTCAAAATATAATTATATGGTTCCAAATATGTATAATACTCATTACAAAAAAATATGAATATGAAAAGCAATTGATTACTATTATTGAAGCACTGCAATGCGATGTAGTTTGATCTATAAAGATTTTAGACCATAAGCCATGACATTTGAAGCTTGCTGATATTTAATTAAAACTGTAGATATTATAATTAGTGATCCAACTCTTTTGTCCTTAATATTAAAAATATTTTATTAATAATAATAGTAAAGAAATATATAAATAAAAAAATCAGAACGTGCACCTACCGAGTTTGATTTATTAAAGGTGTATAAGAATGTTATTGGTTAAATATTCTAAAAATAAAGCTTTACAAAGCTATTCAGAAGTGTATTAAAATTTTAACAATTATTTTGTATTACTTTAGTATCACAAGCAGTAACATCTTTTCACACTTTTCTATAATAAAGAATTTTTAAAGACTAAGTATTAAGCAAAATTTCTTTTCCTGCGACGTGAAATAATTTAATATGGATGCTGGTGCACACGTGCCGCTTACAAAAAATGAAAATTCCAAAAATGTCATTACATAAATCTTCCCAGAGTCTAATTACACGGATTCAGCTCTTTCCTGGCTCTTCTAGCCAAACTTATTGCTGCCATGTGTCACACCGTTTTTATGAAAAGAACAGCTCCTTTAAAAATACCTGCCAAATATTTAGAATTCGCGAAGAAACGTTTATAAGCACAGAAGGGGGCAATGAAAATTGCTTGCATGCCAGACCGCTTAACGTTTCAAAAGAGTAAACAAACAGTTACGGACACTAATCGCTCACAAATATTTAAAACTAGCTGTTCCCGCGATTTCGTCCGCATGGAATTTAACAAAAAAGTTATTTACTAAAAATAAAAATAGCCTAAGTTACTCCTTATTACATCAGCTACCTGCCAGTGAAACTCTCGTCAAAATCGGTCCAGCCGTTTCAGAGATTAGCCGGAATAAATAGACAGACAGACAAAAATTGTAAAAAATAATATTTTGGTATATACCATATATAAATTCATATGCATGTGGTAAAAAGCGGTTATTTTAATTTTACAAACAGACACTCCAATTTTATTTATTAGTATAAATATAGATATTAAACCGCTTAAATAAGTTTTGAAACTGTTGAGAAAGTAAAGAAATCCGAATCATCGCATACAATTTTATATTATTAACTTTGGCGTGCGGAGGCTGCGCAGCGAAGCGGTTCACTTGAACACAGACTGTGTGTTCAACTTGAGGGCACTCATACTCGGAGAAAAATAAACTGAGCAAATACTGGCCGAGAGTTACAGACGGAAAAAATATTACGAGTTCAGTTTTAAATATAACTTCACAGAACTCAAATTACAATAGAGCCAACATCAACGTAAATTTTAAAACAGAGCTGGAAGACAATGCCCTGGTTAAATATGACGTGCGAGCGCACACACAAAAAGGGCATTTGAAGCTTATACTTTTATTATTGAAGCGATGCTGGTGTACAAAACTCTGATGTATTGTTTTTCGTGTTTGATTTCTACTTTTGTTCCATTGGAATTATTTTTTCTTTTTATATATTGAAGGTTGACTACATCGCATTCAATGGAAACCAATTAAGTTACAATAGTTAAATTTCATATTATCTGTATTGATCATGGAATTATTAGTCTATATATTAAGTATTAAAAACAAAATTTGTCTATGTAGTCTTTGTTTTAGAAGTTGTAGTGTTATACTTAAAATATAAAGAAATTTATAAAATAAACTGTATTACACTATTCCTGGCGGTTACAATAAAATAAAGGAGACAATAGCATAAAATAAGTAAAAGTCACTTGATAAATAGGTCTTGGTCCATAGCTAAGACCCGTTGTTTCTAAGGCGTGTAGCGCGCGGAAGCTTCGAAGACAGGAGCGCGCGTTAGGACGCACGAGACGGTCAGTCTCCGATGTTCACCACACGATGACCTCGTTGACTGGACCGTGCGTTAAAGTGCATGAGATGTCAGTGTGTCTGGTGTTCAGCACACGAAGATCTCGCTGATAGAAGCGTGCGTTAGGGTGCACGAAACGTATGGAGGCTCCGGCGTTCAGCGCGCGGAGATCTCGGAGTCGAGAGTGATAACCAATTAAAAATAACGAGAGCTTGCCACTTCTCGTCGAGCAGCTTGCCTTTTAAATTGACGAATTTTGTAGATTCGTTCGTTTACGAGTTCCTTTTTCAGGTAATTTTGAATTCTCGTCAGCCTAATAAATATATTGTTATAAAAGCGGACAAAATCGTACAGGTTAAAAATAAAAGTAACTAAGATGACAATAATTTTCCAAATACTTGACAACGATAACAAAACATTCATCACAATAAAATAATTCAAGAAATAAATAAAAACAAGTGGATAAGACAATATTTTAAAAGTTATAAATACTAAAAAATCAACACATTTTTTGATATGTTTTCTGTCTATCTATCCATGAACGAAACATTTGGAAATCACTGGACAAGTTTAGATGATACTTGGCATATTTGTAGCTTATATTATAAGTAATTATAAAGACGCTTTTAATAATACCTACTCTTGTCTAATGTTAATAGCATTGTCAATCAATTAAGAGGGTGGTAAACAGAGTTTTCTGCATTTTCTGCACCAAAAGAATTTTCGTAATTCGTAGAACTATCGCACGTGAACAAGTAAAGAAAGACACAAGAATCGCAATAATTAAATGAAGCATTATGTATAATTTCGTGATAAAAATGAGTAACAGGTGGTTCGGGTGCGGGTGCCATTCGTAAATGTAATTGTAAGTTTTTGGTTCATATGCTTCATTTTTTGCTTCTAATATAGTTTAGAATATACATGAATCCAAAAAAACAAATTTACGATGTGGGTTTATAATTACGTCTCCTAATTTTAATTGAATACCAAGTTTTAACCCTAACTATAGGATTGTTTTGAGGTGTGATGTTGTCGTTGAGATAAATTTGGCTCGGAGACATTAAATCTGCTAAGTCTGTCACGGATAAAGGTCTGGTAAAACAACTTTAAGCAATCCAATTAGCGAGCACTGACCTCGTTTAACAGGGGCTCTATTTGTACACTGTATACGACGTAACTATGAATTGATCTCTCAACATCACTATCTACTGTCACTTTTAAACTGTAATAATAATTTCAGGGTAAATTAAATAAGACGCAACAAAGTATCCCAGCAAT
This sequence comes from Megathymus violae, assembly GCA_003671415.1. Classification (NCBI taxonomy): domain Eukaryota; kingdom Metazoa; phylum Arthropoda; class Insecta; order Lepidoptera; family Hesperiidae; genus Megathymus; species Megathymus violae. The sequence goes on along the minus strand of PDGT01000013.1, from coordinate 6,053,078 downwards.
ATAAGGTAACTTGGTCATGAAAAATTCAATAGCGATATGATCTGATATGCGATTTAGAGACATTAATTGTACTCCTGTTGCTTGGAACACAAAGGAAGCAACATAATAGCAGCATGCCGCTTCTGAGAAGTAGATTGAAGCTCAATCGTATTGGAGTAGTAATAAATCTGATAGCTTTAATCTTACAGAGAGCCAAGTCATTATCAAGTGGACTCCAAGAAACAATACATTCTGTATGTAATTAATAAACATTATTGAAGCAATCTATAATAATATAGTATAATAATATATATATAATATAATAATATATGATTATAATGTATAAAAAATTAAATTAGAGGTGACGCTTTGCGTTTCTAAAATATTTAATGCAGAAATTACTGTATTAATTAAATACAGGATATGTTTGGAAATGTTTTGGACATCGTTTTGGAGTGTATCTCTATCAATCCTTGAGTCCAACATAACTTAACCTACAACAGACGAGGAGGACGCCCGGTTGTAATGGAGTCTGGTTATTCCTGTTTCAGGTCACTGTTTTCAGTACTACCCCATTTATGTAATTTGACGGTAATCGTACATGTTTTTTAGGATCATTATCTGCCTGGCTACTCTCATTAATCAATGATAGGGCCATTAGAATCTAACTTTAAATATTTTTAACGTAATTCAGTTATCGTGTTGGAGAACTAGTTTCATATTGTCTATAGGTGGCAAAGACCACTTATCATCAGCTTGACCGTGTGTTCTTTAACCAGCTATTTACATAAACGAATAATCCTTAGCTTCAGATAAATTTAAAATAGTGTGTGAAATTTTGTGTCTAGATTCATATTCCAATTATAAATAAAAATGGTAAAGTTCTTAAAAATTATGTCTTGAATCCGTAAAGCTGATTATCTTAAAATTTGTGTTTATTATCTCATCGCAAGTCATTTCTCAGTCGAACAAGGCAATGAAACATCCAATTGGCAGAGTGGGGAAATGCAGCAACTGAGTGGCTGTGAAACGACGTGCGCCTTTGTACGCTATTCCTTTGTTGGTTCCATGTCAGTAACATTCAGCCGTTTCTGGAAAAATGTCTCCTATAATATACCGTGATAAATTTCCAGCTTGTAAAACCGTTTATAATTAAATTTTTAAAACAAGATTGTTATCGCATATTTTTTTTTAATCTACGGCTATTATTTAATAGTTACGTGGTGGAGAATGGCATTAAATCCAACTAATGTAATTCATCGGTAGTGGTATAGCTTGTAAACAGTTAATGATTAGCCTTAAAAAAAGATTTGACTGAGAAATCAAAAGAGAGTCGTAATTTTTTCTTTGGTGTTATAAATTAATGATGAAAGAGTTCATAATGAAATTAAATCTTATTTTATATTGTTTATTCATTTAAAGAATAATTTTCGGTTTAGCAAAAATAAATAAACGCAAGATCATTATTACTTAACGGTAGTTTGCCAGGAATTTATTGAATGAGTGGTTTCAGACGACAATGATTCCCTACGTTAGTATTTTGTAAGCTCTAGGTGAAATTTAACAATTACGATGTTGAATGATATGTAAAATGTAGTTACGTAGGTAAACATTTGACATGGAAATTTTTGATAAAAAAAGGTCACCGACGCGTTACGGGACAACAAAGAACCGGAAAAATTATTTGACAACTGGATCTCCGATGTTGCAACTAAAAGACTAAAAATATTTCCAGGTTGATTGTAGAACCAGTCAAGAAATGAACTCCGAATATGTAAAGAGATGAAAGTAATCAATTACAACGACCATGCTTGTAAGTTCGCCTTTTCGGATATTAATAGTTTCATGTGTTTCTTGAACATTGAAAAAAAGTTAGGTTAAAATATGATGATATATGATAACGTATGATAACATTTTAAAAGTGTGAATAAACTTTAAAGATTGCGGTCAGTAAAAAATAAGATAGATAATAAAAAATATAGATAAGTAAGTCATTTGGTAAATTTGTAAGAACATTTTACGACCGCTTATAGTTCGTCAGAAAGTTTACTGCAACTGAAGCCTTACAAAGAATGTTTAAGCCTATTATATTGGTCTTTTAATTTGAGCTTGTTAAGCAAACTCTCTCTGCAAGTGATATTGTATAATTTTTGTTGAAAGTTAAATTCAAGCAATAAAATTCATTCTGATCCTTGCCTGGGATACTTTTTATCCCCGGAAATGGATTATATACTCACAGACGTGGAAATAAAAATACGTTTAAATATTTTTTTCGGCCGTACAAAAATTTAAACGGATTTTCTGTAGGTATTGCAATAAATGAATGTTTCTTATTCATATGAATACAAAAACTTATCTCAAAATAATAAAATGGGGGAAAAGTGAAAATTATTAAGTGCCTTATATTTAAGTGAATATCAGGCACTTAAAAAATTTCACGTTTGTTTACAGCTGCCAATAATGTTTGTACATATTTTTATATCCACATCTGTGAGAATGCAATCCATTTCCGGGGAAAAAATCTGAAAAGGATTTGTCATATATGTATGTCTACGCATAGACACTCGCGGGGGACGGTGCGGTGCGCGGGCGTCGCGTAGGCTGATAGCGGGACTCACTCAAGACAAGGCGGCTTCGGTGGACGCGTTTTACGTACCGTTTAATTTGTGGTCATGTATCAGGTGTGAGTAATAATATATTCAGACAGATTGAGATAGTCGAAAATGATCATGACGCCACTACAGCCGTGGCGATCGAGGCGGTGGAGCGACGTGGAGATAGTACGGATTCTTGAATTGAGACAAGTGGGCCGGAATAATATTGAAGCTGCCAAGAAGTTCTTCGCGTTACAGGACTCACGCCACATCGTACAACTAGTGGAAATCGTGAAGCGGCCAGGCTAAACATTGGGCCTGTACATACATATACATTACAAATGTGCGAAACATCACAGATCGACAGATAGACAAAAAACTGAACAGTCGAACGTACTATTCCGTTTTTACTCCAGTTTTTAAGTAACTGAACTAAGTTACTTACTACAGACATAGGAATATTCGTATGTTGTTGTTTAATATATTTAAAATATGCATTTCAAAATTATAAACATATTATAAAGAATTTTTCTTTTGGTTCATGGCATTATATACTTAATTAAAATGACAACTTAAAAGTCATATTCAACCTTCTTAATTAACCCCTGAAATAATAATTTTAAGAATTTTAAATATTTTCATTATTGGGATTATTGACATAATCGATAAATTATCCCAACACTGGGCTCGGGTCTCCACTTACACTATAAGTAGCAAAGGCCATAGTTGAAACTTAGTTTCATTACTATTTTATTACATTTTTAGCCGTATTGGGGCGGCTTAGGATACTCCCCCAATCCCATACTGGCAGAACAGGGTGTCGTAAGAGGCGACAGAAGCCAGCCTGCTTGGTGGTAGAGCTTCGCATATGGATTATATTATCAGTATTATTATTAAGTCATTAATATTATTACTGGTATTATTATCTTTCCGTGAAACCTGCCTGGCTAGCTACCACCATCCTGCTTGAGTCAACCGCCAAACGGCTCCTCGTTTTCCGGCTGGGAGCTTGAGAGCCAGTACTTTCTTTGTTATCTTTTCCTCATTTAATGGTCGACAACGCATCACTGATATCTTTGGTCCTGTTGATGTCCATGGGCGACGATGACCATTTACCATCAGATGGCTCTTCTGCTCGTTTGTCGGCTTTTAACATGAAAAAAAAAACTATTACGGTGACTTATTCCATGTTCTGGTACTCTAGGAATACTGTATTGTAAAACGCTAGTTGATTGGCTGATTGTAAAAACTTTGAGATCATTATAGAGATACCTCAGGTATCCAGGTTTTGTCACGAAGCTTTTTTTTGTCAAAGCGATGCATCTAAGTATGAATAATCATATATTCCACCTGAGCTTATATGTCCTTCATACTTCTTTAGATGTGTCCAAGTTTAACTGTCAGAAAATTCTATTTAGCCTTAAGTCCGTCTATTATAACCCAATTTCTTGGAATAGTTAAGGGTATAAAATGAAAATACACAGTGTCACACATTCATGTAATGAAACGACATCAAAATAAACAAAACTACCGGCATATCGGTAAATGGTAGTTTATTTGCGTTTAATTATTTAACGTGATGAAAGCTTATGTAACTACCCTGTTTCCTAGAATGTGATCTTATCCACGGCTTGTTTATTCAGAGAATTTGGTATACATATTGTGGTAATAATGTTTAAGACTTAAGGCATTAATATTTAAGGAAAATAACTTAGTTTGTTAGTTACAAATCATAGAGAGAGAAGGTCTCACTTAATTTAAAGCAGTAGTATCTTAGGTTTAATGAAGCAGAAATTAACTCCATCATCGGGGATCATAGGACCTTAGAATAGACGATTAGTATAGTGGATATCAAGCAGTTTTCATATGATAATATTGTACGATTGTACTGCTCAGTTTTGGTCATGTAAAGGCTTTGTAAGTTTTAGAACTATTGCGGTAACTCATTCCTCATTCTGATATTCTAGGAACACTGTAAGTAACATTAAGAATTGAAGCAAAATCTGATTACTAGTAAGCATAATACAATTTTTATAATACGCAGTTGTAGTAGTCTTGGCAATCTCCTTGTCAGGATTAATGTTTCGCTCTTCCTTGTGGGCATATGGAGGGAAATGTCGTTTTCAATAAAAGCAATCTGTTCAATTAAAAGAACTGAGAATAGAATGACCAATTAAAATAACCACGATGTCTATTATTATATGACACACTACTTGGAACGCGATGGTTTCTACCCGTGCATACGAGCTCACTTCCTTTCCTCTAGAAAATTCCAGAAAAAGCCTTCACTCTTTGTTGTCAGTGTCATGTCGTAGACCACATCAAACGCCACTAGATGACGCTGGCGTTCCAAATTTATTAACATTGATGGTCAGTTTCCAACATAATTATATACATTAATGAATTATACACCACGTAATTATACGGATCAATTCATCAAATCGAAGTAATAAGGTGGTTAGTGGCTCATTTCCCAAAATTACAGTGTCAATATGCAACGTGTTATATTACTAACAAATTGAAAATATTTGGAATGTATCATTGTTGAATTGGACAACAAAATCTTCTTTAGTGTACATCAAAACAGTATACGGAACTATTATTATTATTACAGTGGCATATTATAGTACAATATCGTATTTTAAGTAAAACAGGCGGTCTTATCACTTAATTAGCGGTTTTTTACAGACAACATACAGCAACAAAAATTCACTGACTAAAAAGCAATTAGGTAACACTATTTGTATAAGTTTAACTTGCTATTTCGATTTATGCCTACTTTAACATTGTCTTGAAAGTAACATCCCAATACCGAACATAAATTTAAAATAATATATCACAAAAATCCAATACACACTTTAAATCTGAGCTTATAGATATTTTTCCCATAACAATACTCCCTCCTCAGTACCGCAATTCGTTTAACCCGAGCTCAATATTTCGGGTCGACCGGCCTAAGGGGCGCGTGATATTACGTTTTGTTCATATTCGGTTAAAAACGACAGGGTCTGTGATCAAGTATAGTGATAACAGAGCAGCAATATCACTATCTCGTGTTGAAAATTAATTTGGCAACGTCAAATAACGGTGCCCTCGAAATAAACATGAACTTTCATTTTACACAGTTGACCCTATGGATTATATCTATGCCAGATAGGTATATAGTGTCTTTTATTTTATTTTAATTTATTTTATTTTAATTATTTAGTTTCTAAGTGTTTTTGAAAGAACACGACACTTGTACATTGAGGTTTAATGCTGAATCTTGCTTTGACACTTTCGCTATTTACACGGTTTAATGTCGCTAAACACATTTGCCCTTGAGTCAAATACGATGAAAAAAACTGTTTCATTTTTATGAACAATGTTTTTCTCAGTGTGTTTTTTTATTATAACCATATTGATATTTTTTAACTGACTTCAAAAAAGGAGAAGGTTCTAGGTTGCTATGTATGTTTTTTTTTATGTATATTCCGTTGTTTTTTGTGACAATAATTTTTTTAGTGCATAGAAGATGACTCGTAATCAGTCGCGTATAAATACGATGTGGATCTGATCATGGGGTTTGGAGATAAAAGGGAGGCTCCTTGACGGATGGGAACAGTTGAGCCGTGTTTAAAGATGTATGTTGTGGTAACGTTACCATAGCAAAACCAGTGGATGATTGACAATCTCAAGGTCTAATGATTTAACATGGAAAAAAATTTGATTCCTCAACAGATTAGAATAATCCAGCTGTGTTTTTAGTTGTTTGCTTCTGGTACTGGTTCATTGTAAAGCTATCATTTAATTGCACCCATTTTTTGCATCTAAGAGGCATCATCTCATAATGCTGAACTGATGAAGAAAGCAACAACACTAATGATTACGACTTAAGGGATAACACTGACATTAGTCGGAAGAAACTACGTATCTTGTGCATTCTGTGACATTCTGCTTATAATTTAGTGATACCGTACTTATTACGTAAGAATATTTAATTTATACTAAAAATGGAAAAACAAAAATGTGTTTGAGAGAAATTTATCGATCTTAAAAACAAAAACTAACGAATTGTAATAAAAAGCGAGAATAAATTTAAGATAAGATAAATTTAAATTTCAATTATGTAGTTTTTTTTGAAGTCGATTTTAGTTTATTGTTGATAACATTAGTCATGTCTTTAATTACGATATGTATATTTATTTCAAATTTTGAACTGAAAAGTTAATAAAATGTCGCTTCTATGAATGGCCTTTCATCCTTTGCGTTACGATCATATAACCGTACAGAATATTCTACGACTTAACAATATCATAAATCATGTTGTTGAACTAGATCTCAGGCAACGTAGGATATTGAATCGTGTCTGACTGGTCAAATACTGTACTCGATGACCCTGTACGTTGTAAGCGCTGTGAAAGTTAGTTTTGTTGCACTACTATTATTATATTTTCCATAACTTTTCTAAGTCAAAGAAGTGTTGCAAGCTACACTGTCCTCAAGCATCTAAATGAATAAAAATGCGTATGTAATAAAGAAATAAATTCGTACATCCTATATTTGTTGAAAAGTTTTATTATATTAGTAATGTCAACCATATTTCAATACTAGAACTTTATGTAGGGTTTAGTCATTTTACAAAATATTTCAGTTCAAATCCATCACGCAGTTGAAACTATCTCGGTCAGAATCATTTAACGGTTAAATAAAATTGCTGAAGCTACATATATCATAAAGATCCATGCGACAAAAATCATGGTCAAAAAACATAGCCATCAAAACCTACCAGGTGTATTTTGGCTCTTATTATTTGCTTGGTTTATTTTGTCGTAGTTTCTGACGGTTCCCTTGAAAGTTTCCCGAAGTGGTCGTTAAGAGTAGTCCACCGTCCATAACAATAAAAAACAAGATCTCTTCTAAATGCGCCGAGGGAGTTTTTTCATAGAATCTGAATCATTTTTTTTGTGTATAAATGAAATCGACCCTATTAATAATTTACCATAATATTTTTTGTTGTTTGGAAAACCTGTTTTATAATAAAACATTTAATGAAATCTATATTCGTTTGAGACACAAGGTGTTAGAACCTTAAGAAAGCTCTTCTGACAAAGGGCCATTATCACGTCTGGCGACCAAGTTCTGAATTTGCCGTATATGTAAATGAGGAGGTAATAGAGAATATTGCCACTTACAAATACCATTTTAATCTTCATGATTACAATCCACCCTCCCACTGCTGAAGTTTAGTCTACTTTTACAATGTAATTGACGAAGACTATAGTCAACCATTCCTAAGTGCAGTTTGGCAACTTAATATGCATTTGCCTGCATTATGGAGGAATCTTAGATATGCAGGTTTCCTCACTATTTGTTATTTCACTGTAGCAAGTGCAAATTAATTTCTAATCGTACATAATATGAAAATTTGAAGAGCATATAGAATTCCAAGACGGACCCCAGTGTGGGTCACCGGCATTCAAAGTTCAGTAGAATACAATAGATACCCATAGGTGTTAGTGCCCGTTTAACATCAGGTTTAAATATCATGAATGTAATAAATTCGATCAAGTTCGAATCGGACTTGCAATTAGTGTTCTGTAATATTCATCTACAACGTGGGAGGTGAAACGAAAATTTTCCTGTGAAATAATCGTACCATGCTTTACCTAATGTAAAAATTGCTTAAGACAACGGAAAAAAGCCTTAATTAGAAAAATATCCAGTTTTCGTTAATATATTATTGTATAACTCCTTCCTCTACTCAATTAACCCCCAAAATCGGGATTTGTTCACTAATATATACGTATCGGTGATTAGGTCACCTACCTCCTCTTTAACATTTAAATATTTTTCAACCAGTCGAATCAGAGAGCATGGTGTGATACACAGACAGAAAGACACGTGAGTGAACCCATAAATTTTTGCAATGAATTTATGGAACAAAAAAATATAATATATATATTACCGTAACAAATTCTTATTCCAAACGATGCTTGCCAGTTTTCCACCTGTAAGCAATTCTAAATGAAATATATTAGGATTTAGTATTTGGTTGCGTAAAATTGACTAATGGCTTCAATTGTCAGTTAGCGTCAGACAAGCTGTCAGTCAAGGAATTAAATATTAACATAGCGCAACTACTTTCTTCCTTAATGTTCCCTGTTCCCATTGGAAATTGATGAAATAAAATATTTATTCTCGATCATTGTTTACTCACTGTAAATACCAAATTTATAAGACAGACAATAATGCTTAAAATATAACTTTTATATAAAACTATTAATCCGTCCTCATTTCGCTTCAGAAAATCGAAGCTTTACTTTTACAAATTCTACCCGTGCCAGAAAAAAATTATTATTATCTTTTATCACGCATTTCATACATTTTATGTTTGTTCAAATTCATTGTTTTAGGGATCAGTTTTCTTAGTTCTAATCATTACAAACATATTCATATATTGCAATAGCTGCATAACAGCTGTCAAAACTTGAATTATTATGTTTTTAACAAAACTTTAAGCAGTTATAATAATTATGTAGTAATTGTCATAAACGTTTGGAAGATAACATACCTATTAATTATACTAGAAATATGTCCATACACATATAAATAAACTACAGAAAGGCTTAGTAGCTTCTAGTTTCAGTCTAGTATCTTCAGTTTTCGTGGTATCGTGAACAATTCGAACATTTAAATTTCGCAAATGCATAAAACATTTACTTTAAAATCATAATCAATTATTGACAAATAAATCGTGATTAAATACTGTGTAAGTGCATATTCAAGTGGAATATAAATTTAGACGTAAAACATTAGTAATCCAGCATACACGCATATAGATCGTTAATAATGAACACAACAACAAATCTACTAGTAAAGTAGTACATTTTCTTATGATGGTAATATACGCCAACACGGTTGCAATGTTGTTATAATCTTAGAACAATGGAAGTAAAACTATTAATAAAGTTTAAAATGCAAAAACTTGCATCATTTACACCTACCTCAACGGTAAAATATTCAAATATATTCATGAGCAGCAGGAGAAGGTAATCGTCTCGAAAACTGCATGAATAAACAGGTAACTGCACGAAATCACTGAAACAGGCCGCAGCAAGGTCCAACTTAGGCTTTGGTTTTAAAATTGTAAAGCAAATAACTGTGGCACAAATGGTCACGACAAAGGACGTCATCTAGTTTTCAACCTTTGCTAATCCAGCTCTGGGTGAGCTTGGCCAAACTACAGACAAAGCGATGGCTAGGTCCCTTCTGTTAACGGTGGCTGAGCTAGAGACGGTTTGAGGAAGGGTGGTCGCAGCGATCGTGATCCTGATGATAGAGATCCTCCAATGGTACACGTCAAATTGACAATCCTTATAAAATTGAACAAAATACATTTTTTTTTATATAAAATATGTATTCCTTGCCGCTTAAGTCGGTAAAATAAGTTTTTGTCCAATAAAGGAAAAACTCGGTCGAATTATTTTACTACAAATAAAACCACACCCAAAGTGTTTGGCTCCGACCGCTCGTAGGCTGAACTCTGCGGATAAACAATGCATGCTATATACTGATCATACTCGTAATTGTACTTAGTGGTAGTGTGCTTTACGTGCCTAGCTAGTTTTAAGACTCCTTCAAGAATTATTAATTGAATGTTTTTAACGCTCTTCAGTATCTGCCAAATATTAGAAATATAGAAAAAACCGGTTGACATACAGAAGAGAAAACGTGTTCAAAAGTACACTTCACTTATTAATATATTGATAATATGATGCGATACAAAAAATATGTAATAATGTAACTTAATATCTAGCATTATTTTCATAATCTATCTTTAAGCCGCTTGGGACATAAACAGGGTAGTTATATTGCCTAGAGCTACCGCAGTTGACCCTCCGTGTACAAATACCTACTATTCTGATGTAGGCTAACTCAAACAAAACGTAACAAGCTTAGCAGAAAGTTTGGTTTCTCACTAGTTATCATATTGTTGTCTTTATTTCAGACGGTTGAATGTTTTTACTTCTATAGTATACCTTTTTAACTTGATTTAAATTTATGTGTTATATATATATTAACAGATTTATTTACATAAAGATAAATTAATAAAACGCTTATCTGACATCAAAGGTAACAAAGGAGGAAAATTTAAAATAAACTAGGAGTATCTATAACTCTGTTCGCTTAGAAATTTGAAAACTACATTTGATCTTAAAAACAAGGCTCAACTTAAGGCATATTATATAAGGAATACAGAAAGAGATATTTACTTCATCTCAAAAATAAGCAATGTCCAAATATAGAAATACAAAAATAGAATAATAACGCTTCTGTATAAACTACATTTTGTGTCAGATTATTTGGAGCATGGATCAGCAGATTGTTTGAACTGCTTACACGGGCAAAGGCCACATAAGGTCGCGTGAGAAGAATAGACTTACGAAATTTACATGAGAAGTTTGAAATGTCTCGACTACACTTTATTAGGAGTCAGCAAATGCTACGTTGATTGAAACTAGGACAAGACAGGATTCACAAGAGGTGACTTACCGTAAATTTTCTGTAGATATATATGGGAGAAGTGGTATGAAAGGGACACGTATCGAAAGGGACAATTTAAATAATTGGCAAAATAAAAACAATTTCTTGTCAACACTATTTTTGTCGTATGGCAACTCTGATTCACATTCGTTCGCTTCTAACACTACACTCCTGTCTTTTCAAAAATGATGGAGCCGTACGAGTGTTTTTTTTTTGGTATCGAAAAGTATTTTTTCTGTCATAATTGCGAAACGCTTTCTTAAGTGCTGTCATTCATTATTTGGTTCTTAACCACTGTTTATAATAGGCTGGAGTTTTACATATACGATGACAAAAGGTCAGTAAACTACATTTTAAAATTGTATTTTTTGTGTAATTATAAGGTGACTGTTGATTGTGTTTTTAAAAAAAGATTTTTTTTTTCATGGTCGTTATGTCTAAGAAAACATTATAATAATGTTGATTTCTGTTTAACTTACATATAACATAAACAAAATATTGCACTTACTTTTAAATTTGATTTTTAAACATATATACCTACTTATAAAGTTATTGTATACGTATTTTATATTTTTACAACATGGGTAGCAATATGAAAAGTGATTTTACTTTAATTTTATTTAATGTCCCTCTCATAAATTATGGTGTTCCATTCAATACAGCAAATTTATGAAAATGACAAAACACAACATTTTATAATATATGAAATAAAACAACTATGTATTAAGAAATGACAAGTATTGCATTTTATTTCAATAGTATGATAATGGAGGCTTCCCATTTGACGCTAACCTATTCCAAATATTATCTCTATCATTTACTAGAACTTTAACAACAAAAATATCCCTTTCAAGCCACCTCTCCCTATATACATTTAACTCATTATTTTAGTAAAAAGTAGTTTAGGCTCATTTTATACTATTTTTACATTTTTTGTCAAATTTTATGATAAATATTTCTTTTTATGAGACACTGACATCAATTTCACCATTTTGAAATTTTTTGTCTGTTGATCTATTTGTATGTCCCGTTATAACTTAAGAACAGCTTGAAAGATCTTCATGATAATTGGTGTGTAGGGTGAACACGTGATTGTGCAGATGATAGGCTGTATAAAATATCAGTAAACCTAATGATGTCCAATCATGGCAAAAAATATGAAAATTTTAATAATAATGTACATAATATAATTAATAGTCAAATCCAAACGAAGTCGGATGGGGGTCGCTAGTAAATTTATAAAGTTCATAAACACTCAAAGGAAAGACTTTTTGTACATGTTTCTGAGTGACAAGCATTTAGCCATGTATAAAATAACCGTTGTAAAATATACGAATTGTACAATTTCATACGGTTAGTTATTTATCAAAGTATAATAAGAACGGAACGTTAAAATAACTATTTATTCCACAGAGCGTTTGCACAAAGCCTCCACTTTACTAGTGTCTTTATTTTTAATTAGTGACCCATCTCGAATTCTTAATGTGTATTTATGATCCATAGTAATACCTATTTAATATAATATAAAAGGAATATTATCATGCCTTTAACTAATGTATATGTCCTATGTGCATCCGAAATAATATGTTTACCTTAATGGCATTGTATTAATTATTAAAAATAATGATTTAGATTTAGGTGTACATACGACTACATCAAAATGTATACCGCTTAATTATCAAATATAATAAATCATAAGAAATTGATGTCAGTATCAGTCTTGCTTACTTAGTCCTATCTCGCTTTATCGTATATTTTTTCATGTTTGTTCACTGTTTTGTTTCTTAGAATTCTTGAACGAATACAAATGTTATGGTATTAATTTTTGGAAATGAAATTGTTTCGCTAATAAAAAAAATATTTAATGTTTTAAGTGTAAAATTAAAAATATTTCGTAGAAACCTTTTTGAAATTATTATTATTATTAAAAAAAATGTTAATTATTATTATTACTGGATCTCTGACAATGCAATCGAAACACGTATTGATTCTAGAATAAAGGTTATAGTTGGCTAGTCAGGTTACGAATCGTACTAATATTCACGGGTAACAGTGAATTTAGACTAAATGGAATATAACCCGGAGAATTGTAACTCTGACTTATATATGTACTAATGTTAAAATGTACTAATAAAACCAACCTTTGAGATTGAAATGGAGGCCAAAACGGAGGACAAAATAAAAGTTAGTTCATAGTATTTCTCTAACAAGTTAATTAATAATTTGAATGTAGTATAGAAAATCAGATGCCTTTAGATCTATACTACTAATTTTGACTAAACTCATTCGATCAAATCTTTCAATAGTTACCCGGTAAATAACACTCGCATGAAAGATCATATGAAATGTATTATTAATATATTGAGATAATTGGACTCAAGTTATTTATGTAAAAATAACAAAGTAAGTTAGTAAGTACAGTTACTTTCAACTTCCGAGAAATTCCAATAACAAGCCTACTTTCGGAATTTCGAATATAGCGTCGGCTGCAAATATTGTTTCACACTCGGCGCCTTCAATATAAGGTTTTGCTAAATTGGTTCCTGCATTAACAATAAATATAAATACTTTCATACTTTTTTATATACCCAAAGTCATAAAAGGTTTCTTAATTGTAAATTGTCTTAATTGTAAGACCTGATTTATATTTATAGAATTTCAATAACATTTTGTTTTTATGGTGGGTTTGCATACCATCGTTATTATTGTGCTTATTTGGTTTCCGTTTGATTTCCCTTACAGTAAACTTGATATTAATAATCCTATGCTTAATAAGCAGTTACCCATCTTATCAAGCGGAGGATCAAAAAATTATGTGACACAAAGTGATTTTTCAAAAAAGAAAAGTGAACAAAACAATATGCGTCATACAACTCATGAAGCAATGAGGCCCGGTCCCTCCTGTTGGATATCATTGGGCTTGTACCACCCAACTTAACCCCAATGACATTCGTGCATAGTGGAAGAGTTTTTACCTGTTTGGCTAATTATCACGCATAGGTTTTTACCTGCATATTTAGTTATCAAGCTTTTCTAAGATCATCAATCGTAGTTTTTTCGATTGCTTTTCGGAAAGCCCTTAATAAGCGGATTCTTTCTTTGTCAGTAACACGTCGGTGATGCTTATAAGGTAAGGATTTTCACGGGTCATAATGACAACTTATCATCAAATAGCTCGTCTACTTGTTTCTCATGTGATTATGGAAAAAAATCTTAATAATTTTCTTAAATATAAATGATTTATACATTTATAAAACACCATTATGAACCTACTGTCGAAAAATTAACCTTGTTACCAATGTATACAAGTAAATGCACGTGAGTAGTTCCGCAGTTTAAATTTTGCTTAGATATATTTTTGACGTTTGTTGTTATTCTGAAACAAGAATATTGCTAAAAATTTTAAATGTAGCGCTCCCAAGAAATGGAATACTCCTGCTTACTAGTTTCTCGTGACAATCACATTCATTTTATACCTAAGAAAGTGCTATTAAAAGCCTGTTCATCAATTTTATAGGCCCTAAATTTCAACGCTCAGGAAACTGCCCCCAATCATGCAACAATAAACCTTAGGTGCTCCATGACACCTTGACAAAGGAGCCTTATAAACTGTGACCACGCTTTCACCCAAAACCTTGAATTTGACTTAGATAGAAAATTACGCGAACATCAATATTAGCTTTTGTTGTGTGCGTCAAGTTTACACTCGATCAATTGAGCTCAATTATATAGATTGTATTTGATACTATACAGATATATTTTCATAAAAGATGGACCTGAAAAGAAATCTAATTTACATACATGTAAAAAATTGTTCAAAATAACATATTTTTTGTTCAAAGCATTAAAATGGTTTCAATTTATCTATATAAATATTATAAAGAGAGAATGCGATTTTTGTAATTTTTTGGCTATGCGAAGGGTAAATCTCAAGAACCACGGCATCTATAAGCTTTACATGCAGGTATGTACTAATTTAGTAATTAAATTAGAGTATCTGTAAGTTGAAACGTTAGGTGCCAAATATCGCCAGGGAGGGTAACTATCAACTGGGCTACGGAGTGGTCAAGTGAGCAGAAGGGTTACTAACGGAACTAAAACAACTGATGTCCAAAATGAAGGAACATTCGTCATGGCCTCAGTAGCGGGGGATATTAGACTTCAGGATAGGTGTACCCTCATGTAATGCTACCAGCATTTTTAATAGTAATACGTCATAAGACGTGTGTGTATCCTTAAGATATTATGAAAACAAATGAATTTATATTACAAACATAATTCGCATTATAATGATATTCCAAACTCCAAACATCATGAGAGCATTACATTTCATTCAGACAGTATTAAAGAAATCAATCAAACTTGTAGACCTATTATCACGTGCCATCACACTAACACGTCGCTGGATGCGAAAATCGTTTGTAAATTGAAGGGTTAATGTCACAGACCCACAAATGAAATTGCAATTTGCATGTGCAGTATGAATTTGCATGCACATTATACGATAACTTTATAGGAAACTGTCATGTATACAGGTATCCTCAAATACATTTGGTTACCTAAAACAAGTGAAAATTAATTAGCATACACTTTAATGGAAAGTTGCCTGCAGTTACGTGTCCATACAATTCTACTGGGAGAGCAACCATTACTGGACAAAGAAATCTAATTGCCATGGACTATTATGCTATCATTACCATCGTCACAACCCGTAATTATCCCACAGCTGGGCTCGGATCTTCACTCGCAACGTGAGCAGTATAAGGCCGTAGTCCACAAGTGCAGATTGGAGGATTTCAGACACTTTTGAGAATATTATGGAGAATACTGTCTACGCATATTTTCTCAGGATTTTTTCCTTCGACGAAAGTGATTATGCATTTGTAATAGGCACGTAATTTTTAAAATTAAAGGTGCGTGCAGGATTAGAATTTGAGTCTCCCATGTGGGAGACCGATGTTCAATCTACTAAGCTTCTACTGCTTGAAATAACATAACATAGAAATAACTGTACTGTTTTTTTTCTGTGTGAACAAAATAACAAAAAAGCAAAAAACTAACGAGTTACAACTTCGACTTTGATATTGCCTATTTGCGTATAACACCTCGCTTGAAGACCAAATTTCAATAAACTCCTAGAGTAAGTTGATTATTAAACGAATCAACAGGACTTATCTTTGAAAATAAAATTAGCCTAAACTTTTCACATGTAATTTACTCATAGTAATATGATGTCAATCCCACGTAGTTAGCGATGGTATTTTTTTTTCTGACGCTTCTGTAAAACTTCGAAATCACAAAAACTTCTAAATTTCTGAAACGATATCTTAGCTCTTCTTTTTAAGGTTTACTGTGTGTCCTAAGTGGTTGTGTTTTTGAATAACTTTAATCATAGAATTTAAATGACGCATTATTTTAGTTAACAATGATCTATTCAAATTATTTCCGATAACGTATGTGGTAACATATGATGTGAGACCAAGTCAAGTCCATTAATCAAGTCCGTGACATGTTCTGCCCGGTCGGATGTCACATATCCATTATATTATATTATACCCTTGTGTATATACTCAATTCCGATATACGCACTGTTAGATAAGTATCAAAACAGTTTTCATGTTTTACTGTTCACGAAATATTTCACTTACTTTAAATAACTAGTTTTATTGTTATTTAAAGTAAAGTGTTGTCACAGTATTCCAATTTTTTATACTTCTGTACAATTTGATGTTTTCAAATCGTCATCTATTAAATAATCATCTGATTAATACGAAATGGTTTATCATATTGTATAATATTGGTAATGATATTCATGCTTAATATTCGTTTAGTTCGTCATTTAGTAAATAAAATACTCAATATTATTATCAATATTTATTATTCATAAAAAATTGTTTTATTGAAACCTTTGAAACTTAAATTATTATTTTATTTCGTTTTTACCTTTTCAATCACATATTAAACTCATATCAAACTACTTGAAATAGAAATTCCTCGAATTTTTTTTTAAATCCAATATATAATTTTGTTGCATGTTCCATGGCGACTTATTCCATTCAATATGTGCAATTTTTGCAATATTAAGTACCAATCATCAAGCATGTGAATACATATTATCCGTGGCCCTCTGCTGGGTATAGGTAAAGAACGTTATGAGCAAAGGCTCATAACCCGTGAGATTAATCCAGTACGGTTTGGAGAAGCTGTAGATAATTCTGCTACCCGGTAGCCTCCGATAAGACTTTAAGACTGTTATCCAATTATAACAACTGAAATCGAAGGCTTCAACAATAAATAAGCGTTCTAACTTAGTTCAAAAATATATGGCTGTTCATTATATTCGAACAGGTTAGTATGAGTTTAAGAAACAGCAGTTTCCTGATCATGCGAAATTCACTTTTTGTTCTTCTTTGGACTTCTATTAAATTGCACTTTGTGGATAATATATGATATTTTATACTGAATATAAACTACGACTATTACGGTAACATATTAAAGCCCATACATATACCTGCACCATGTGTTTATAAAATATGAACTCTAAAGCGATCCAATAAAAGGCAGACAAGATTTATTATTCTCACGATTTAAAACAATATATTCAAGGTCTTTATTACAACAAACATTCGACTTACAAGCGACTGCATCAAAACATCTAAAGTTCTATACAGCAATTGGTTTCAAAGAACGATTGGTAGTACACAAACGAAGCTAGTAACAACTTTCCTTACGGCTACTTGATAAACATTGACGTTGATAGTGAGTGGGAGGTAAGGGGGTAGGAGGCAGTGGAAACTGTTTGAATAAAATGACTAAAATGCTATGTTTTCCGTTGTCGAACCGCATGAAATGACTTTGAAGAGAATTTTAATATGCTAGACAAGATAAATAAGATTTTGTCATTACATAAGTTTATGATCCGTTTATATTATTAAAGAAAATACTTTTGGGTGTTACTGACATTATTCTATTTAAAAAAAATATCTGATCGGCCTCACGTAATAGCACAGTTCATCATAATATCTCATCATAATAGCACAAATCATGTTGGACATCATAATCAGACTTTCAATATACCTTTTTAGTCGATCTCAATTATTTTGCCATCATACTTTGTAATGTGTTAGTAATGCCACATGCGAGTAAAATCAAAGTAATGAAGCATTTCAGGTATCCTTCAGCTAGGAATAATAATAAAAATAAAACAATTAAGATATTTAAAAACAGACACAATACGGTAAAAAGAGTCAATTATTATTTTTCTTGTCTTTTAAATTTTCCTATTGGTAAAGCAAAAAAAATTCTGTCTTAACGTAATAAACTCACAATTTGCCACATGACATTTCATACGTTTTTACCAAAGGCATGAGTATTACATGAAAAATTTAAATTCAAATTCAAATATAAAATCATTTAGTTTTTTGAAAATACACTTATGCAATACGTAATAGAACTTTCGATTCCCGAAGCGAAGCGAAGACGAACTTACTAGTAGCTAATAAAAATACAATCACTATTGTCACATTCAATCAAACCATTCGATTATTGTGTGCTTGGGACATCATAAAATCGGGAAAGCCAGTAACAATTCCGAGATCCGTCTACTAAAAACAGTGGGATCTCATCCAATTTTGCATTCAATCTACGACCGCGAGAATAGCTTCCTCCGAGATGACCCGCCATTTCCACTGCGCGTAAAGCGATGACCTAATCCGGTTTATTTGATTTGGGTTCCAAACTTCAACCGACTTTCACAATCTGAAAGAATAATGTCAGTATCTTTTCATCCTAATATAAAATTTCTTTTACCTGTGTTGAGTTATTGTGATTACATTAGTATGTGCAAAATAGGTCTACAGTAGATTAAGCTCTTTTTCATTCATTTGATTAAAAAACAAATGTTAATTTTTGAGCATATTGTTACTTTAGATGAAAATAAATAGTTATTAGTCTAACAAAATTTTATTTACATGTGAGAAAATTTGGGTTTTACATGGTTTGAGATGACGTAAAGTAATGTGTATATATGTAGATTAGCGAATGAAGTTTGGTTTCATGTGCAAATTTTTAACCGCAGGCTTACAAAATATCAGCGATAGTGTCTAACACATCATTAGTTCCCACACCCTAAACATACAAACCGTACCGGGGTGGATCAGCACCTTTTCACTCGGTTAAAACGGGTGTTTGCTAATCACTAAGTCTAAAATAAATAATTCGACTGTCAAGATTGACCCTAACCGTGCGCAAGAGCTTATAATTTTTAACGCTCCGCGTTGTTTCAGCTATCCTCTCTACAGATGTTCGTACTGAGACGCGAATAAGAAAACCACAGGTTTATCCTAGACCTATATCCTCTCGTTCCATGTCGTTTAGCAGTGCGCGATGAAACAGTACTTTAAAACTTCTGGACATCTAAAGAGCTTGTGTCTGACGCAGTTGCTTTGATTTGCTAAATTTCACGTCCCGTTGAATTAGTAATGGAACGTTTTGATAGACCACAAAGGAAACTTCAGCAACCTTATTAGACATCTAAATTTTGAAGTTGCGAATTAATTTGAAATCTAAATATCATTTTACTTGAACAATATGATCAAACTATATAAAATTGAAAAAATTGGACAGTCTCACTTTTGATCAATTTGTGTAGTGAAGAAGAAGAAGAAGAAAGAAAGAAGAAGTGCTTGTCAGGAATGTCATGATATAGATTGACAATAGATCATTCTATTGTTACGTGTTAGGATACGCAGGTTCGTGAAAACGCCAAACGTTCCGCAGTAACTATATTTCACTTCAACATTCGCAGTCGCTCTCGTAGAGATCTCTTCACTTTCGTATTCGGGATCCGAATGACCCGTGAGCGGCCCTGCCCGCTATTTGCATCGATTTCCGGACCTTGCAGAATTTTCTACGCCTATCACGTCAAGTCAATAACCGGTAATCGATAGAATATTAGCGGGTCAGGTAAACATGACTGTGTACGCTCATATTCGTCCTTTTTGCCCGAGGTATAAGAGCGAGAGTTACCTGATATGCTGGAGGTAGATGTTATCACTACCTGGGTTTTTTAATTGCCACTTTTGTTATCGGTCGACTCTTCCAGAACCTTCGTGTCACTGCCTCGCTCCTCTTTTCGCTCGACTCTGAGAACCTTTGTATTACTGTTATATATGATAACATATATGATAGCATATGCTGAAAAGATAAATTCGCTTTACAATTAATTCCAAAATAAACCTTACCCAGTAATATCACAATTACAACGAAATAAAATAAACTCACGTATTCGTTTGATCAATAACAATAATATCGATTGGAAAATTAAATAAATTGAATGTGTTGACGGCAACATGGTCATCATTATATCGATCGCCTTAGTATATATTTCAAAGTCAGTCATTTGGAGGAAGTAATGAATTACCTTCTTTAATTGCCATTATGGGGGATGAGGCATATAAACTTTTGGGAAACTTGGCCAGTCCCACTAAGCCGGCTGACCTAACTTTCAAAAAGGGAGATGAATTAATAAGCCAACATTTACAATCGAATTGGTCCATCTTGGCAGAGCGATACTGTTTTAGACAGAGGCGACGAAAGATAGGCGAAAGTATTTCGAGTTACGTAGCAGAATTAAAACGGCTGTAAAAATGTTGTAAGTTTAGGGCTTATTTTAGCCTATCAACTTTTCCAGCATACAGTAATAGAATGAAAATATTCATCATGACATTCTTGACAAGCACTTATTCTTCTATGTGACCATATCCTACACTTTTTAAATACATTTTACCATCTCAACAGCTTGTCAAATTTACTGCAGTAATAAACTAGAGCCCGGGTACAAAAAATTAAACTTACTATAATGGCATTTAAAGTGCTGCTTTTGTCCATTGGATTAAACTTTGTCTTTGTGTACATTTTTCTAATTCGTATAAACAGTTATTGTGAAGTCTTTTTGAATTTCGACAGCTTAATGACGCATTTATTTTCCTGTTCATATTTCGTATTATAATTACCATTATTATTATATATGTTATATTAGTTACAATGTAGTGTTTTCTTTACTTTTCAAATTAAAGAAAATAAAGGAACCTAATATTATTTTACAAGTTTTAACTTTGAAACCATTTAATATTTTAAAATAAATTTTATAAGACACAAAACCTTAATGCTTTTGATGCAATTTTCAAACAATTTTCATCACTTTGCAGGTTGTATGTGTAGGGCTCGGTGGGAGTTGGACGGTTAAGTACAGACATTGGCTGGCGTGATCATAAATTTCTGATCGATTCACTGAATGTGAACGAGTACACGAAGTTCCACGCATTTTGGATTCAATGAGACTTTTAATCAGTGAGACAAATGAGTTTATAAGCGCAATAAAATAAATGTACTGGTGGTTACCTAAATATTTTGGTAAAAGTCTTTTGTAAAGCCATATGTTAAATCTGTTCAAAAATATTCCAACTAAACTATTATATCTACAACAGACTAGGTTTAGTGGGGAAGTACTTTCAAGTTTCTTTATAGGAGGTAGCAATTTGCATATTATCAGTCCGCGGACAGAAGGCCATGCGACAGTGACATCAAATTATCATAAGAATGGATCAACAAGGTGAACATTTTTAGAAGTCGGGGAATCCTATTGTTGTACATAAAAATTTGCCAAGTTATTCAGGCCCTTAAACATTTTGTATTTACACCCAATTATCATAAAATTTACATTATTTGAGTGAAAAGCGTTCAACTTTCAGAAATACGAATTTACAAATTGAATAGGTTTCAACGGGTTACATTTTGTATTATATGGATGATTTTTATAAAGGTAGAATTTGGTATCGATTAAGACATAAAAATATTTATTTGAAATTATTGGTTGCTAAGATAGTTTAGTGGCTTTCAGCAAGACAATCTGTGGGGCTATTTATTTTCCTGTTACGGCATTACGGCACATTTGTATCTCATATTCTGTTAAAATGTAAGATAGTATTAACTCATGAAATGGATTTGCTTCCACGGAATAGAAAATAAAAATTGAAATGAAAATGAATTGAAATTAGTTTGTATTACGCGGAGAGTAATCTCCGAAACGCACCAAACCTATTTAAAAATATATTTCTTCATTTAAATTTTTTTTAGCTGTACGGAAGCGGGCTAGAATACTCCCCCGCAATCCCATGCTGGCAGAACAGGGTGTCGTATGAAGGGTCAGAAACCCGCCTGCTTGATGGTAGGGCTTCGCATATAAGGATTATATTATCAGTATTATTATTAAGTCGTTAATAATATTATTGATAAGTATTATTATCATTCCCTAAAGCCTGCTTGGCTAACTACCAGCCTCCTGCTTGAGTTAGCCGCCAAACGACACGGTTTTGTTCCAGCTGGGGGCTTGAGAGCAAGTACTCTCTTTCTTACCTTTTTCTCATTTCCTCGCTGATGTCCATTGGTGACGATGACCACTTATTATCAGGTGGCTCGCCTGCTGGTTTGTCGACTATTAACATAAAAAAATGCGAACTAAGTCGCAGCGGACCGCCATTATGTTATATAATAAATATTTGCTTCATTTAATAGTTGTATTGGTCATGTTTTTTTTATTTATTTATTTAGATACCTATTTATATTTATGTCACCTAGTTATGTTTAAAATTAAAATGTAAACATAAAACCGATGTATTATCCGACTCCAGTTGTAATAATAACACGGCTCTTGCTCTTCCAGCAGTTCCTGCAGTGTCGTAAAAGGCGACTAATATGAAAACGCCAGAAGATAGGCCGCTGAACCTTTCTTGTGCACATAACGAAATGTTATAAAATTGTATAATTGTGCATACGTGACGTTAGAATTCATAAAAAAATAGGCAATGTCAGATTCGAATAAGGCTAAGTTAGAGAATGAAATCATAGGTAGTTAGGAGTCTTTGAATGTATTGTTTTTTTATGAGATCTAATCTGCCATTCCGATTATGCATTCAGCAGATGTGTTTATTAATAGTCCTCTGGTTAAAAGTGTATGATGTGATTACCTTCTTATGAATCATAAAAAAACTTAAAAATTTGAAATAAAAGAAAGGAAAATCCAAAATTCAAAAACCGAGTAAGTAAAAAACAAACTATATTTATATATATATATATACACATATATATGAACTGTAAGTTCTTGAATGTCGTCTAGGGTTGTACAAAAAAAATCCCTATATTCATACCATAACAATTTATAACAAATTACCTAATACATTTAAATAATGTGACTGTTAATATTTTAAAAGAAATATACGTATCGGCTTACAGAAAATTGTTTTCATGGCGTAAAAGAATACATTCTTAATGAAAAATAATAATGCAATGTAATCTGGATTGACTTTGATAAATATAATTTTATTTATTTATTCAATTATTTATGTACAAATATGCTTTTGCAAAGTACCGGTTATTCCTCAAGAAATTTCTTCTAACAGACCTGCGACTGAAGAATTTATATCGAGAGCTAGATGAAGTGTACACACACACATATATAGAAATAAAATACATATAGACATAAAATAGTAAATTGTACGCAATTAAATGATTTAAATTGTGCTTATTTATTTTGACATCATTGTTATTATTGTAAGTTGAATTCATCACGTATTTAAATTAATATAATGACAAATTAGTTTTAAATATAATGATGGACTTACTGCGTTGCAGACATTATTGCATACCCTTACCCATAGAATGTATGATGGACCTGTTTTCACTCTTACCATCTGTTGTATATATATTCGGGTAATATATAAATATTATATTCTATCTTGACTGAATAAAATTTTGTAATATATTACAAGTTATTTTATATTTACTTTTTATGCTTGTATTATTATGTAACAGAAATGCAAATTTCATGTTTGTAGACAAAATATTATGGGCGATTAAGCCGCATCTAAATGATTTATCTAAATGTTTTACATTACAATGGATTTCTTGAAACTATGCATATTCATGGTTCGTTATTGGAATTGTCGATACTCTACAGATCATATTATTCAAATTACGTTTGTGATAAGATGAACATTTAGTTGAAAGCAAAATTCATTACGACTTACGTGTTTGTTGTACGCAGTTGTACCTTACATTGATATATTAATGTAACAGAATTATTACCAAATAGTGGAAACAGAATGAATAATTTGACGAGCTAGAACTTCGTCGAGCTCATCAAATAGGTTTGTAGGTGAAAGCTAAATGGCCCACAAGCAAATACTCATACTGACCTAACAATGCCTGCCATATTGTTGCATAACTTTTGATAACTCCTTGCTGTGCGCTAAAATTTTGAAGTTATGAACGAGAGTATTTAAAAATCAAACCTTTGAATGCAAAATTATAATAAACTCGTATTTTCATTTATTTTTAATATGTATAAAACTAGCCAAAGGAACTTGCTTCAGCAAAGGAAAGCAGATTCAAAAGTGAAAGTATAATAGTCGCCTTTGGTTAGGGTTATTGGCAATATCACCACTCGATGCTCCCTTCAGTTGGAGGGCGCTGGGACCAGTACCACCTAGTTTAATCCTGACGATACTCATGCGAAGTGGTAGAGTTCATCACCCACCTAGCTAGCTACCACCCCTCTGTTCGGGTCAACTGTAAAAGGGTTTTTTTATATTTCGGTTCCAGTGTTGGAAAGCCAGTAAAAAGCGGGTCCACCTTCATCTTGGCCAGCAACACGATAATTATTCCTTTGGTGTAACAAACGTCCATGGGCGCCGGTGATCAGTTTTCATGGTGGCCTGTCTGCTCGTTTGTCATCTATTTACATAAAACAATATATATTTCCGCTAAAAATTCTCGTCGATTAGATAACTGGTTATTTTGGTTTTATGCACTTATAAGTTAAACACGACGGCTTTGTTGTCGAAATATCCTTAATGCGATTTAGATATGGTTTCCCTGCGTCCATGAATCGGATACAACAAGGAAAGAACAATAGAAAATGAATTTTGCTATTAATATGCTTACACATTCCGATGCGCTGGTCTGTTCATTGTGAATTGAAACATGTCCAAGCCAATTAGTAACGGGATATTTTGAACGTTCAGTAAAGTATTTTCGGATTAAGGCTAATTAGTTGTTTTATCTATTAAAACATATAAAACATTGATGTTATCCTGGACTATACCATAGCAAGGTAGGTTTTGAGTAAAGCTGCTCTCACAGTCTACATTTATACTAAGAAAATTGTAACAGGGCCGAATCTGTGAAGTCAATATTTTTTTTATAAATTTAATGTAGGTAGACTTTTTTACAGGTATAATAGAGGTTTAAACATATTTTTTTGGGATTATTGTCTGTCTGACCACATATCACACTAACCCCGCTGAATAGTGTTGGACGATAGTTGGCATATAAGTATTATGGGTCATAATCTAGGATACATTTTATCCCGGAAAAAGAGTATGGTTCCGCGGAATAGGAAATAAATATTAATATGGACGTTTTACTAAGAGGGCCTTAAATAAAATTTTGACTAGTTAAACATAGAATTGTCGCCTAAAAAGTTAATTTAATAAATTTGACCATGCCTGTATGCTGGATAGTAATAAAATGAGCTAAGCCTTATCGTAATCGTAAATTTACATTACACTAAACTTTTCAGCAATTGTAGCTTATTCATTGAGTGCACTCTAGTCTTTCTCGACTAATACAAGAGATATATTGATTTTAATTAAGGAGATAATAGTTATCAATTAGACATTCGCATTAATTCGACTTTTTCATAGCAGTAAATTGCTAAACATTTTCTCTTTTCTTGTAATAAATGTCAGCATAAATATTTAATCGTTTACACTTTAACGCACGTTGTTTTAGACAAGTAAATAAAAACCTGTTTTTCATTGGGGCTAAAAGCTGCGGGCTGTTGGTTTGCGAGACCCTTGGGATCAACTCATTTAGACGTGGAGGAAATTTACACGAGCCAATCTAATAAGCACGCACGTACGAGATTGCGCCTGTGATCCCTACTCTATTGCTTTAATTTCGACGAGTAACTTAGATAAAATATATACACAATCTAATTCACTATCACTAAATTCTGCAAGTTACTTTTGCTAACAATATAATGTCGTCTAAATCCTAATTTCTTGGATGTTTAATTCAACCCAGTTTCCAAAATTGTTAGTCAACCCTAGATAACCTAAAATAATAAATGAGATATTTACGTTGCTGGCGCCATGGTCAGACATATTCGCGGGTGGATAATCGGTAATTCGAGGAGATGAATGTTTCAAAAAGAATTCATTGTTAACGAATATTATAAACGAAAGATGTAACAGGTTCTAACAAAAAAGTACTAGTCTCCAGTACGGTTGAAAAACAGGTGAAGACTGTCATAGCCCTTGTTCCTTACTTAAGTACTGTTATAGAACAAGTCGCCGTGTATTGGTCATAGCGGCGGTGCTGGCATCACTCGGGTCACATGCCGCGTTCCGCTTAGCAACTGTATTCACGAGTGTCTCCGATATGTACATTCTGCAGTACAATATTAAACGTATATGTTCCTTACCTATTGACGTCACACTTGTAAGTACCTCACACACGACTTGCTTTTTCCTTTATCACAATCAGCACAAAATTAGAAACCCATGTTTATTACAAGATGTAACAAAGTTTCCAAATTCATTTTCAAAGAGTGATAAGGGATCGGCAATTTTCTTATCGTCCCACTGGATCACAGACGCTCGTTTTTTACCGAATATGCACAAAACGTGATATCGCGCGCCCTGAGGCTACTTGACCCGAAATATTACGATGCTATTAAGTATGGAATACGTTTAGCTTTGTCGGACCAAATTTCACAGACCTTAGAAGTAAAGAAATACCTATTTGTAGATATTTTAATATAAATATATTTTACGCATAATTCGATGTCCGCATTTTAATTATGAACTTGACGTTAATAAAATTAATTTAACTAGAAAATTTTGACTAGGTAATGACAAAAAATTTAAAATAATATTTTTCCTCGGTTTTGCTAAAGGAATCAAATTTGAATATTTTAAACCTAAAACTGATAAAATTTCTCTGCTTCGTATATACCTAACTACGACGGCCTTAACTAACTTAATTGTTCGTTATAAATTTCTAATTTGTACTTATTTTCGACAAGCAAAATTATATTTTAACATTTAAAATACTAATATAGACGAACCTGTAGCTCAAAGAAAGTGTTTCTATTTACAGAAATAAAGACATTCATAATCCTGCAAGCAGGGCGTCGCACCAGCCGTCAAATAGAAATTGAATTATCTATGTCGTGTTATCCAACCCGATGACCAGTAGTAGGACGGCCGGTATATCCTACAAATTCACTCACCGTATGCCGGCCACCACTCAGGACGATAAAAGATTCGGACAAAGACTAGTTATAGACATTAAGTATGTATAGTATAGTATACCTACGTGACACGGCGCGAAATCGGATTCTCTGTACTTAATAATATACTCATATCCATCGTTTCGGCCGGCGTGACGTCCAACTTATAAAATTTTGTGTGTTTATTTAATATATTTAGTGTTAATCTTTTAAAGCATCTTTCGGTGTTCAATTACTGGGGACTAATTACTAAATTCAGAAAAACCTTCGCCGCCAACGTCACCATTAGAGTCTCCTTACATTAATATCCGGCTGCACTGCTTACGTAATCTGTATTCAAAAATTCACAAATGTTGTTCAGAAATCTGTATAGTGCCATCTAGTTTCTATTTTTTTAATTCTCCTATGGAACATTTCAGACAACTTAGCAGATTTGACTTAATTAGCTGTTACTACTCTGACCAAACTTCATAGGTGAATGTGTAGAAAAACAAAATTAATAATAATAATCTCAAAAATACACAAAATTAGAAATAGTACGGATACGATTTATTGCTTGAGATTATGTTTAGTTGATTTCTCTTTCTTTCGAGTCCCCCGAAATCAGAGCATAAGAAATAAATGCTTATTGCTTCTATTTCTAGGAAAGAGTAGGCAAAACTGGGCAGCTGTTCAAGCACATTCTTTACTACGCCATAATTATATTTCTTGGCAAGGTAGGTTAATTATAATATAAATATTTATTGTAATATAATATATATACTTTCACTAAAACATACTTCCACAAATTAATCATACAAGATTTGGTTCTGTAGGATGCCCTTATGAAGCCACTCTATTTTGTCATGTAAAAAATTGCACTGCCTATTTTCGATATTGCGGTATTCGTTCGTGAGTATTGTAATCACTTAGCATTAGTTCAGTATCTCTAACGTCTGATAGAAATACACTTCAAATGTTCAAATCTCTGAAAAAGTACTTCACTTCGCGGATCATAAAAAGTGCCATTAAAACTTTCGATTTAGGGTTTTAGAGTATATCTAAAATAAATTACTCAACAATTGACCGGTATACGGTTTATGTCTATCGGCATAACAAACTTAAAAAAGTAAATTTTCATATTAAATTAATTAAATTATCTCTTTGGTTTGAGCCACATTTATTTCGCGAGCTTAAAATCGATCTGTTTTTATGGTGAAGCGGCCACATTCGACGAGCGATGCGAGCGAGCCGCCCGTCAGCGTGGGCGTCGCTCCCTTCGCTTTTTAAGATAATTTTATGTATTGAAAAAATAAATTTGCTGTAATTAAAAATATTATGTTATGTTATATGATCTTATTTACTAAAATATAAAGTAAAACAATAAATTTTATATGATAAAACTATTAAATATTAGTTGTAATATTGAATTATTCATGGTGTTTTACATCGTCGTTTAAAAATTGAAAAAAAGTCGTTTGAAATAATTTTTCATATTTATTTCTAAACACTTTTGGACATATTAAGATTAAAGTAAACTGTACAGAAAAATTATGGGATAAAAATAACGAAAACCGCCGAAATCGCAATACTGAGGAATAACCCCTCTTAAGCTTTGATTGAAATATAATATTTTGTAATACACAAGCTTTGTTAAATTAACAATGTACAAGTATGAACGTACATCACATGATACTCCATAATGGAGTTATCTCGCAGTTTCCATTACGAGAAATAATTAAACGTAAACAAACTGACGCTTCTGATTGAAACGTGATCGAAATAGTTTGATCTATTTTGATGCTATCTTGATTTGAAACGAAATTGTCTTATTACAATGGACTGCACCAACTATATAATTCTATGTCATCGAAAACCATTGTTAGACGTTCACAGCTGCTATATAATTATGTTGTACTTTGGCTTCATTAAGCCCATCTAAATTCAATCATACCATCAAATAAAATGGATCTAGAGCCTAATTGCTAGAAAACTAAACAATTGAAAGAGTCTCAAGTACTATTCTCGATCAGTATTCAGCAGAAGAAGGCGTGTTATGTGAGAGATAAATGTCTCATTTCTTTACATTTATTATTATTTTATAAATACGAATAAAACCTCTATGGATAAAAAATGGAGAGGCGTGCAAAGAGGCTCATATGTGACCCAGATCTGGTTGAAACCAATCTGCAAAGCCTTGAGCTCAGGTGTTGGGTTGCCAACCTTTCGGTGTTTGTTTGTTCGAAATAATTTCTCCATCGTCGTTCCTCCATCGAACAACTCGACGTACGGCGGGTATTCGTCTTTACATAAGGAACGTACTACCTGTACAGACGGCGCGGTTTGCGTCGTCATTCATTGTGCGCACTGCAAAAAACTGGAATAACTTGCCTGCGTCGGTGTCCCCGCCTACTTACAGCGTGGGAGTCTTCAAAAGGAGAGTGAATAGGTTTCTATAAATTAGTGCGTTCAACATCCTAGCCTTCATCACCACTTTCCATCAGATGGGATTGTTGTCAAGCATTAACTTATTCTATGTAAAAAAAAAACTAGAACCTCTACTTATGAATAAATATTAAAATTGTAAATAAATATATAATTGAAATTTACAACATATTCATATGAAATCTAGGCATAAGTAATTGGTTTAAAAATGTTGTATCTGTTATAATACGAGTATGTGCGTAAGTTATGTTATAATAAGGTATAATATGTATGTATATGTGTACGTGCGTCCTGCGTTCCCGATATTGATGGAACATGGGGACTGAGCAAAATGAAATTCAATGAAACTACATATCAGGTTTACCGACTTTATCATTAAAACAATTAGTATGCGTGAGGTATATTTTCATATATCTCAGACACTTTAATTCGATATCCAATACACTTGTTCAAATGTATAAAATTTTTATTTGGTTTCGTCAACAGCCGACTATTTGAGTTTAGCTAGGAGTAGTTGTATTTTCAAAAGACCCTCATCCGTCTGTAGTTTAATTAACCGAGTGTTCGGCAGAATATTGTCGCCAACTGCTGCCCGACTGCATAACTATTATATTTTATTACCTCTATTACGAGCCTACACAGAGTACTTGAGACCGTTTCAGAGCTTAACGTGTTAGACATAAAAGCCTCCTCTACCATAATGACAACAGCTATGAATAGTTAGTTAGCGGTCCGGGTTATTTTACGTAAGTGAGTAAATTCTTTATATTTGCTGTGTTTGAGAAAAGCACATCTTTGTAGGTAACCTACTTTACAATGCACTCGCGCGCATAGACGTTATTGAATTAAGATAAGTTTTCATTTGTTTTTAATTTTAAACGCAATATAAGGACAAAACAAAGACGTTATTTTCCATATTTCTGTGTGACATGCTGCATGTCTCTTACAAGCATTTCTCGGAAACGCATAACGTCGGTTCTCAAGTCAGTAGGGAATTTATATTGAAATCTGAGTTCATTTAAGCACATATTTGTAGCCATTGTTAGTAAAATTTATTAAACAATACTTTTTATGAATGATATTTAAGACTACTATTATGTTAACAAAGCTATCAGTGTTAGGTTAGATTAGATAAGAAGTCTCAACAATTAGGATATGTTGATTCTGAATGACTGTTGTATAAACATAGCTAGCTAATAGATATCGGCCGAATTTATCAATAAACTTAAGGCGTAAATACTTTTTACGAAACAAAGCGAGGGAGAGTTACTAATATTAAATACTATCTTAACAGTAAAAATTCAATTTATATACCCAGGCTTATCAAATCTGTATAAATATAATTAAATAAATAGTAAACATTTCCCGTGTATTTTTATTAAATCCAATATGATTGAAACGACAAACCGTCATAGAGGAAACTAGTGGTATAAAAATAAAGAAGATTATTCTAAACTCGCGTATAGAGATACAACTGGGATTCGCATGACCGCACGTAAAGTAAAATGTATTGTGACACGTACCCAGCCCTAGTTTGTATTACGAGTAGGTGTACGGTTTATTTATTGGTGATAGAAAAGCTTTTCGTTTCCAGTAGCGAGATCAACAAACTTGGACAGTTTTTTACCAATTTGTTTTTCACAACTATGTTTGTTGCAAATTCAATTGACAAAGTTGTATCAGTGTAAAGAAGTAACCGTTTTCGTGGATCTATATATAACTACACTACGTGATATATTTAACTAGCGAATGTGTGAGTGTGTAAACTTTTATTATTATTAGTATTTAGATGGTTCTGCAGCTCAGTTACTCAACCAAGGCAGATACGTAACAGATAATTTAATAGCACGGCTTAGCTAGTAAAGCCCTATTTTATTACTATGATTGTTTAGTTTTAGATTATAAAGAAATA
Organism: Megathymus violae; assembly: GCA_003671415.1. Taxonomy (NCBI): domain Eukaryota; kingdom Metazoa; phylum Arthropoda; class Insecta; order Lepidoptera; family Hesperiidae; genus Megathymus; species Megathymus violae. Next base: position 6,021,289 of record PDGT01000013.1, on the reverse strand, counting down.
CTTCTTTCTGGTTTTGGATCGAAAAAACTAATGATATAAAACCAGCGGTAAAACACACAGTTAAAGTAAATTAACCGTTCTATGAGTTCATAGATAAATTGCTGAAAATCAATTAACATTACAATTGAATGAAAAACTATTTACTGAATCGTATATTTTGTCTCAAATTTTGATGCGTAATTTAATACCAGTAATGCCTTTTTTCAGACGATCTACAGTTTCCTTAGTAAGATTTCGAAGTATAAAAGAAAAGTGCGCTATCTACGCTTCTTAAAAATATTCTCAATTTATTTTTTTAGGAACAAGTAGTATCGTACTTTTTTGTTATATGTATTCATCCTTTCATTCTTGCTTCAAGTATACCTTTTTAGCCAAATCATGCACCTTACGAAAAATAAGGTTTAAGGAATAAAAAATAAGGTTATAAAAAAACCGTTAATTTAATGAAAGTGACAAGTTTATATGACCCCTATAATAGAAATCGTTTCATTTCTACAACTACCTAAAGCAAATGACATATCCTTCTGGCTGCAAAACTGCGATACCAAACGGATAAATACTCATTCAGAAAACAAGTTTCCTTCTAAATATACGAGTTTCAATGTAGTTTCAAAGCTGTTCTGTGAATTTTAAACAGAAAACTAACGCAGAGGATCATTAAGTTTACATTAAATTTATAAAGTTAACTAAAATAGTCGTATTAATTATATTTTGTGTTGTTTTCGATGTCTAGATGTATTTTGTTTTAAAAATTTAAACTTCAATTCGTACTATGAGGTTTCCTGTAACTATGGGAATGGACGTATTCGTACATTCAGTATATTCAAAAGTCTAAACTTTAACCACATTCGTTTCCGGGCTGCCACCATGCAAGGCAACACTGAAAATCGACGGAAACGTCGAGTATTGAACCTGATGAAGCGTTCCAGCTTCATCTCTTATACAATGAATCTAATTTAAGTATTGGTAAGAAAACTACTGAGTGCAGAGCTCAATCATTCCGAGTTGGAACCTATGCCCCAAAAGATGGCGTTAGTAGCCCTAAATACTAATAAAATACTTACCGCCTGTTCGGGATTGGTCGAGCCGATAGGCTAAGTACGTAATTATATAGAATTTTTCTTTTGTTTTCCTTCGTTCGACTAGCTGCAAGTGATCTAGTTGAAAAGAAATATTTAGATAATCTAAAGTGGTGTAACATAGAAATATAAAATAATATGTAACATTAGGGTGGACCCTTTAAAAATAACATAAGATCAATCTATAATGTGGTGAAGTGCGTTGGATAATTACGGATTAACATCACCGAAATTCCGCCGGCCGGCTCTTTTAGACGTAAGATTGTCGCCTTCAAAATAGATGCTAAAAAAAGAGATTTAAGTAACCTCATCAGATAAGGCAAGGTCAGTGGGCTATTTATTACCTGTATCGTGGTGTAAGTGGTTTTGTTGCCTATTATTTGAATTTTTATACGCAGTATTCGGCCATTACGTATAGGTCTGACCAATTTAAAATATTTGTATACAAGTACCTACACGGTGCTGAAGCTATTTACACGCATCGACTCACACAGAACCATTTGGATGGTTGGTGGATGGCGTTGGAAAAACTTATTATTAGCGTAGTTGTATATTTTATATTCCTATTTTTTATTTATAAAGGAATTTCTTTTTATTACATGAATAAAATTTGTTACGAAGGATGAATCACTCGTAACTTATTAACTCAATTACCCTCGAATAAATGTTTCTTTCTTTCAAATTAACTTTAATATATTGTGAGTTAAGCAATTTAATATTTAAAAGAATATATATTTATATTTCTAAGAACTAATATAATGAGCTTTTTTATTTTAAACGTAACGTGATAACGTAACGTAATACGCACTTTATATAAGTTTACTCCGCCCTCCAATCATAACCCCTCAGTGAAAATTTCTTTATTTTTTAGTATCCGTGCGTCATTAGATTGCATAATATCTACCAAGTTTCAACTCGAACTGACCTTTGAATATCTAAACACTTAAGTGTCTATGTGGATTATTCGTTTTCATTACATGAACGGAATACTACGCAGTCAATTGATGCAATTGTATATAAATATATTCCTTCTCATCACGAGAAAACACCGCACAAGAGAAAGGCCTTAGCTTGTTTATTCTTGAAACACAAAACATTTTCTTACGCAAAAACATGACAGCAAACATTTGGTGTTGATTGTTAAAAATATGTTTTTAAACTGGTGTATTATTTTCTTAACTCTTTCAGAATAACATTAATTTTGTCTTACGGTAAAAAATAATGCTACCAGAAAACTAAGTAAACACAGATTTTAAAGGCATGTGCTTATAGAAAACTACGGAGCGTGGACATAAATCTTGGCTCCGATTCCCTTAGAAACCTTTAGGATGACATGGGACGATTTAAAACGACGCATTTCGCCCTCTAGCAACGAATGCTTTGTAGTAATCACATGTATACTAGAGATCTCCATTTGGTTACTCCATGGCTTTTCAGCATGCCATTTAAAATAGATAATTAGGTTGAGTTGAGGTTTCTCCTATTGTTAATTTGATTTCTAAGAATATATTAGATTTAATTATTGTTTGCCATTTGTAAAACTTTAAACTTTAATACTTCATACTTCAATATCTAAATTATTTTCTTTTGACGACACCGTTTAAATATTAGTATACACATGTGAACCCGGGATAGGGCGTAACTTTTCATTCTTTAAATAATTATGTACTTACATAGATAGATACGGATGAATTAAATAAGGATTACTTGTACAAAACAAGGAATCATAACAAAGAATCTTTAATAATTTTAGTGAATTAAGTATATATATATGGGTCTTATTTTAAAGTACACAGTAATATAAAATAAAGAAAATATATTTATCGAGGTAATTGAAGTTAGCGGGGTTTATCATAATCGATTTCTTTAAGCAAACAGAATATTCTTACTTGATTTTTGTACATTTTTTTTCAACCTGAAATTTCTTGTAAACCTTGTTACCTTATAACCTTTGTAATAATTCCTATGTGTAATAATCGAAATATTGTTTATTAAATCACTGGACTGTTAAATAAAAAGAAGTTATATTTCCATTAATTTATTAATTTCAATATCATTTACTGGCAAAATATAGATTTCCACTACAGGAAAAGGATTTAAATTAAAAAAAAAAGTCATTATTCCTTTCATTAATTATAATTTTTTACAACTAAGGTCTTTAATGCGGCTTATGTATTTTGATACAATCTTTTAGATTATTTAATGATATCATATATTTATAACAATAGTGCTCTATAAGTATTTGTAGCTATTGACATTCTTAGCTCATGTTGGCGCGTTTATAGTATCAATATGAGTTACCGCGTTTTTAATTATGATTATGTACGGTTTTATGTCGACAAATGAGCAGGTGAGCCACCTGATGCTAAATAATCATCGTCACCATGGTTTTCAGTGACACCAAAGGCATCAACGAAGCCGACCGAAAAGGAAGCGGGGGACCTATATTATTACTCATTTATCTGAATCCGAAGAATACACTTGCAACTATATGAATATCGCATTTCTAAATACAAAAAGATATTAAATCCAATGAAGTAAGTTTATACACGAAATTATCAAAGCTAAGTGAGTGCAGTCGACCGATTTAAACTCAACTGCCAAGTCCATTCTATACACTCATCAACAATGATATGAAGGCAAAACTACACACTAAGTGGTTGCTTTAATTAAGGTTAATGTTTGTTGCATTTAATTATTAAGAATTCTTAAAATATTTGTCCTCTTTACCAAATATTACATGTTTTTTATAGAAATAATAAACAACTAATGATCACTTCAAGTGACTGGTCACCGTTGCCTGTACACATTCGTTACACTAAAATCATCATTACCTTAAATAGAAAAAAATTAGGATATTTAAGTATTGGCAGTAATAGAAGAGGTGTTGTCAATAAATTTTGTAATCTGAGACTTAAGTAGGTACTAAACACATACCACGTGTGACATATAAATGTCTCAATCATGTATAATACGAAATACTTCAAAGTAAAAAGTGCCCATAAAGATTGCCAATAATAAAAATGAAATTTTCTTGGACATTCTTTTATAGCTGTTATAAGCTCAATCTATTTTATACTGTTTTATTTGCAACTCTCGTTATGAAAGAATATTGTGACCACGCAATATTTATTGGAACGCAAATAATATCGTGATATTGGTACCCTATTCGCTTTCGATGATTTATAAATAGCCTATACCATACTTAAATGGTGATTGTTCAACAACGGGCATGTATAAAGGTTGTGAATTGGGCTTTTTAAATTCTATGCAAAAAAATTGACTTCCACAGAACCTGAATTTTAAAATAATCTTAATATTTATTCATAAACTTTTAAACCAATTTGTACAAAAGCTAAATAGATTTACATCGCTTATAAGTTCGAAACCTCTGCAAACAAAATCAAAGCTACCTAACATTATTATTAAGGACACAGGTAAATTAAAGTGAAATGATCATACTTTTGCTTTAAAGGACAACAATGGGGGTGTTACTTCCGATAGCGCAGTTGCTGTCACATTTAAAGATTCCTTCTCAAAAATACCGCATAAAATCACAAAAAACTTATGCGAGCTCTCGGCTTGTTATTCGTATGACAATTATAGAATCATGTGTTCAGAACTGTCTCAATCTATTTAGCGTAAAACACACCAGTTGCGATAAAATTATAAAAACTTTTAAGTCTATTAATGTTAAGAAAACAAGTGATCTCTGGGGTCTTTCTAGAATTATAATAAAACCAATAATTTATTTCAATGCACCTCATTGAAGTTTGGTTTTTAATCAATGTATTGATGGTGGTAGCTACCCCAATCTTATTAAACTTTTAGATTAAAATAATCCCGTTATTTAAAGCTGGTGATAAAAGCGAACCCATTAATGATCTACTTCTATTCAGCCTTTAGTAGTGTTTGAAAAAAATATTTAAAATCAGCGACTATCACATTTTCCCTTACCAAATTATATCATGATAATCAGATCGATTTTTCGAGAGATCAAATATCATTGATACAAGCATAGTACTTCTTAAATACATTTTTGATGCTTGAAAATGCAAACACATTGGTAATCTTATATTCTATAATCTCTCAGAAATATCTGATTCTGCTGACTGTAATATATTTAAAAATAAACTTAAGCATTGTAGTGGCTTAACACAATCAGTTATCCTTATCAAACTTTATCTTTCTGGGCTTAATCAAAAAGTGTTTATCAATAGAATAGACTCCCTAAGAGTATATATTACCATAGGAACACTACAAGGATCAATACTAGGATCGCTACTTTTTTAATATATATCAATGATCTGAAACTATATTGTTTGCTTTTAACATGTCCCCTTAAAGTAGCTTAAATAATACAAACATTTTGACGACATCAATACTACTATTTCGCACTTATTGCACTCTTACATAAGTAAGAGCTTCATTTTAAACGCTAACAAAACTAAATATATCAAATTCACATTATCAAATGGCAGTGATAAAGTAAGGTTCCTAACTGACGTAGAAACAGCAAGATTATTTTATTTTAGCTTCGTCCACAATGTAATGTCCTAAGATCCTGTTGTGGACCTCGGCTGCTGATATTTAATCAATTTTTATATTACACAAATGAGCAATACAGGCCATTTACGTCAGACCTATGGACTTGTTTAAAGATCTCTATAAATAAAGCAATATATTACCGGTTCTATTACAATATATTTTAGATAATGTCTTAAAATACTTCTCTAACCGATATGTACTCGTAGTACTGTATCGCAATATTTCATGGAGTTGAACTATGTACAACATTGTGAATAAAAATCTAGTAACGGAGGTAATAATATTTAACCAAAAACTCGAAGTAAGAGGGCTAGGTACGTTATAGTCAAAGGATAATGAGCACAATCGACCAGTAACATCCTCATTATAGGATCGTTGCAGCCGCTCCACTCTTCCACATACTTCAAAAAAACTATTATGACTACCCAAAACTCACGTCCCCGTTACAAAATATACAAATAATAATACTACTGTAGTAAATATCACAGTATAATAATTAATCCTCTTATAACAATAGTTTGATAATATTTGCTAGTAAATTGCCTTCACTTAGCTTCAAAAAAAGTACCTCTTACATTTAGAAATAGCACCTGCATTGTTTTAGATTAATTTATAACTTATTTATTTTGGGACGGATTGAAATGGAACGACCTTTAAATAGTAAGTGATGCCCACTGCAATACATAAGTAAAAATCATAACGAAATCGATAAAGCCGTTCCTGAGGTTAGCGCGCACAAACAGACAAAAATGCTAACAACTTTTGTTTTGAGTTCTACTGCGTTAATAAAGGTCCCTTATAATAGTTTTTCTAATACATCCTCCATGTACAGAAGTCGATTAGTTAACATTTAATCATATGTGATGTATTCATTCTTTCTGAAGCCTTATTAATTGATAAGAAACAATAAGGTGAACTTAATAGTAAAAGGAAAGTAAAATTAATGGCGTGTACAATGTTTAGATGTTGGGCAATTATCTTAATATATCATAACAAAAGTGCATACATATCTAAAAAATATATAAAAACATACAATGTTATGGCTGACGATAGAGCTTGTATCTGAGTTTTGTTTTTAAGAACACACTTTTAAATGAGGGAAATATACAATAATTTATCTTAAGTTCATACCTTTTAAATCTTATACAGATAAAAAAACTTGACATTATCTTTATTTAATAAATACAAACAATCATAATAAAATATGATGTCCACTAAAGATCTAAAAATCACTTATTACAATTAAACAGACTTATAGCAAACTCTGCCATAATACTTCCATGTCATATTCCAATACCATGATGAAAAGGTCAGAGAGAAACCCAAGAGTTTATAGGCGGCTAACTAAACCACTTACTGACTAATCATGTAACCTCTCCATCTTCGATAAGGCTTCGATGTTGCAAGGCGTCCCCCCTGATATATTAGAGCAATCGAGTTCTCAGTCAAAACAAATTTAACGAGTCCAAACTCGATGGGTGTGCTATTGGATATACCAGGGTTCTGTCTTTTGTTTTAGAGCCCTATAATCCAACCGGCTGAGTGGTACCATATTATTATCTTCATGTTATATACATATACCTGGCGAGTTCCATGATGATACAAGAATTAAAAGTGGTCGAAATTCAAATATCAGTATTAATATTTATATATTACTTAATTATATTTTTTTCACATTATACGATTATGTTAATGCTTTATTACAATCCCCCTGGCAAGTATCGATATAGTCATAGATTGTAAAGCGCACTAACTGAGCATAAGCTTTTTCACTGTTGGCTTGAAATCATCCACGCTGTAACAAGAAATATAAGTTGTCTTTTTTGTTATGAATGTTAGTAAATATATTTCAACAGCTTTACCTCCTTCGTTGTAGGAAAATATTAAGCCAATTATTATAACTATATAAATAAATTATAACAAATTGTTCTAGAGATATACATATATCTATTTCCATTTTACTCCACTTGTATTACTTTAGATTAATATTTTCACACGTAATAACTGACAACAACATTTTCATGTTTAATTCTTAAATGTACCGCTATATATGGATAGAAAACGAGTAATATTTAAATCGCAATCGACACCGTTTTTCCGACACCGTTCTACGAGTATATATGTACATATAATCTTTTACTGAAAAATATCCTTTAAAATGCATAAATAAAAATGGCGAAAACTGTCTGTCACTAAAACATCAAACTTTTACGTGGTAAAGAAACGTTTTGGCGATATTGCCAAAAGGCATTCTTAAGAACAAAGGACTAAACATATGTTACCACAAACGATATCTCATCCAACTACCAACCGTATTTGAAGAGTAACTCAGTTCCGTCATTTACAAATGCCGCCAACCATCGGACTCTGAACACTTCATTACTTATAATTACGAGTATTATTTTGTACAATAATAATACTACAAAGTACTTAAAAAGTACTTAAATATTATAATAATAGTATATATAATAATAGTACTTAAATACTACATAAGTATGCTGTATGCAAGCAAGCTATCTCATTAACGAATCGAAGTATATGTAGTAAAAGGAATCGAGCGCATGTGCACCGTCGACAAAGTTAGCGCACGAAATTCCGTAAAGCTTCAGATGTCGAGCTTCAGTCACGCCACTGGATCGTAGAGGGCAACACGTAGCTCTGCTACGGTGCTACGCGTTACGAACTTCAACCGCTACGAAAACCGTTTACACTATGATATTGTTATTTAAAAAGTGAATTACTACACCGGAGGGGTGCGATGTGAATTACAGAATAATGTTGTTAGGAAAACTTTTGTTCTACATACACTTTGGACTTGTCTTCCAGATTGTAATTTGTTTTAAGGATACTGTTGGTAAGCATTTTGTTTCTTCTCTATTGTTAAGGTGTGTAGGCTAAATTAAAGTTGTTACTTGTATCACAAAATTTCTTATCTATATCAATTTTCCATTTCTGATGCCCACTTTGAAAATTGGAATTATAATAACTTACTTTAAATTCTAGTAGAGGCGATAAAGCATATACGAGTATTTGTAATGTATTTGTCTAAACATACTTTTTTGCTGGAAGTAGGCAAAAGATTTGTTTAGTTTTTAAAATACTCTTATATTAAAATGTATCTTGGTATTTCAATTTCTTTGTTTTAACAATTTCAATAAACACTTCGATTTTGAAAAAATATTTTGTAAAAAATTTGTAAAACATATTTATTTTTCATTAAACAAAAATATTGTTTATTTTGTATCAATCATTACTTCTAATTAGTGACATTTATATTAGTATTAATAGGAAAAGTAACTATAGGGGATCAACAAGTTATTGTTTATATTTGGATAATTCATGATTTTATATTAGTCTCTTACGTACATAATTACTAGAAATATAAAACAATCAAGCATCAAAAAATATCAATTTATACATTCTGATATCAATTGTAGAAATTGTATAATAAGAATATAAAGTTGTATAATAGGTAAATCTAGGTTTCTATGTTTTTCGTTGGCAACTGTTTTGTCCAGGTTGCTATTCAAGAAAGTCCTGTATTTCTAATAGCACTTTTGTAAACAGCTGTTTTATTTTTATTCTAAATATGTAATCCTCGTCATCTAAGGAGAAGACATTAATGAGATGACACAATTTACTTAATATAAGGATGTTAAGTAACTTGTCGAACGAATATATACGGCCACATCTATCTACAATAATATATAAAATTCTCGTGTCACAGTTTTAGTTACTATACTCCTCCGAAACGGCTTGACCGATTTTGATGAAATTTTATATGTATATTCAGTAGATCTGAGAATAGATTCTTATCTATTTTTTATACCCTTAAGTGATAAGGGTGGTCCACCCCAAAATTTTTATTTTTATGTTTTGGACAATTTTTTTATTCTAATTTTTTTATGATGTGGCAATAAAAAATACATACAACCCTAAATTGTAACCCTTCTACAATCAACCTCGATTTTTTAATAGCGATATTAGTAATTCAATAATTTTCAACCCAGATCGATAACTGATTAATTATCACTTGATCAGTTATCCCCGCCAGGCGTCTCACTCAGGCGACCGGTGTCACTTCTGACTTAGTAAACAACACGGAGTAGGGATGAGATTTCTTTTCTCATTACCTACAGTTTTCGGCCATTATTATTATTGTTTGTGCATCAATCGTAATAGTGACGTTTACAATTATCATTTTACTAGTTCAGTGTTATTTTCAAATAAATTTATAATTAATTCATATCACACCATGTTTTTCACACGGACAATTATACGTGGTATACTCTCGAGTGGGCAAACCATCCAGTTTGTTTGTGTTAGCTAAAGATGGGGTAACAAAAAATATTGTACACTCTATTGCGTTAAAGGATTGATATATTTTTTTAATAAAATTATTATAATTAATAATTTATATGGCAAAACAACGTTTGCCGGGTCAGCTAGTTAAGTATATATATCTTACTAAATGTACAGCATTAATTAGTTTTTGCCTTTTTCGATTAGCAAATGCACTCGCTTCGCTTCGGAAAAACTACCTTACGCTTAAAGATAGCATCTGCATTTTTTTGTTTTTTTTTCTGGTTCTGTGAATTAGAAATACATATATTAATTCATAACTTTTTTATTTAAGGACGGATTCCAGTGAAACAAAGTATTAAGTATTGACTGATGCATACTGCAATACATTAGTGAAAACCAGGACAAAATCAGCTAAGCCGTTTCTGAGATTAAAGGGAACAAACATACAGACAAACAGACAAAAATTCTAACAACTATTGCTTTGGGTTCTATTGCTTGAATAAAGGCCCCTAATCATATGTTTTCTCATATATCGTTAATGTACAGAAATCGATTAGTTAGAATTTTACTATTTCAATATAAACTAAGCAAATATATGAAAACACCAACTTACTAATTATATGATTAATGCACTACTAGAGTGTTAATGTTATGATGTACTGTCTCGTGGGAAAAAAGGCAGTAAAGAAATTTATGTTTCGTAATACTGAGAAGAAAACTTATGCTTTCGGTAAGTTATGATGATCGTGATAAAAAACGAGATTAAAGAAGTTTTTGAAGCAATGTTGTGTATTTTTGATTACTTTTATGAAAAAAATTTGCGTCTTTAAGGTAACTTCAAAAATTATATTCAAACTGCTTTCGAGAGAAACACTGTTAAATAATAATTTTGTTCTGTTCTTTGTTGTTTAAAAAAAAAACCAGACAACGCATAGTTAGGTCAACAAAAGAAAAAAATAGTATACATATTTATAAGGCTCAAAATTGCCCTTATTGTGTAGATCATTACCTCTAGTGTTTTTTTTTATGTTAATAGCCGACAAACGAGCAGACGAGCCACCTGATGGTAAGTGGTCACCGTCGCTCATGGACATCAGCAAAACCCATGGTATCATTGATGCATTGTCGGCCAGGAAATTAGAAGAAAGTAAAAAAGAAAGAAAGAACTGGCTCTCAAGTCCCCAACCGGAACACGACGAGTCGTTTGGCGGCTGACTCAAGCAGGAGGGTGGTAGCTAGCCAGGCATACTTTACGGAAAGATAGTAATACCAGTAATAATATTAATGACTTAATAATAATACTGATAATATAATCCTTA
>PDGT01000013.1:5937716-6009857 GCA_003671415.1 Megathymus violae | reverse complement strand
TCTAGCAGAATGACACTAGTCTCCAGCACGAGTGTGGCCTGCCATAGAACCTGTCGTAAGTGACAGCTAAAGCTGAGTCTAGCTTTAGTTGTAGAACGAGTTGCCGAGTGTTGAATCATAGCAACGATGCTGCCATCACTCACATCACCTGCAGCGTTTTGTTTAATAATAACATTTATGACTGTTTGCGACATACACAATCCCGCCTATTTCTATTCATGTACTTTTTATTCATATACTCATATATACAATAGCGTAGATGTACGTTCATTTACATATTTAATTTTTACCTAACAAAAAGTTTTATAACGATTTCTATTAACTTTATGAAGTTACAAACCTTAATATGTGTAACTTAACGTAACTTCAGGTACACAACTTTACAGGAACTATTCCACAATGCAATATACAACATATATTGACGATGGACTAAAATTTTCTATTGTAAAATTTAAACTCAATTTCGTCGACCTGTCCTTCAAATTTCTATGGGCTTAATTATGATTATAACCAGATAAATTTGATAGTTTTTCAGCTCATACATTCTTTGATAAGATATTAATCAAAACCGCATAGTATCAAGGCCCAAATCACCATCGTCATTTTTACGTAAAAACAAATTTATTTGTGCGTAGGTCTATCTAATTTTAGTTTATTTATAGGGCGATAGCATTCCAGGCAAATGATGAACTTTATAATGAATATATCTTCAGTAGTGTTAGACAGCAGAGAACGACACTATGTTCGAAAATCAAATAACTATAAATTTACTTTGCAACAATCCGCGAGCATTTTGTATGAACTCCTCCCCCTCTCCGTCTCCTTGCACTGATAATGCTCCGTTTTGGGGCGAACATAAGTGCATGTTTCTTTGTGGAACGGAATAAGTTATTACGCATGTCTTGAAATATACTTTACCATTATACATTGTGCTCGCGAAATAATACAAAGTAAATTAATAAGAATCAATTTCCGCAAAGTAACTTCTGAGACTATTAATTATTTTTTTTAAATTGTTGTTTTGGCTTTTTTGTCGAAATTTTATTATTAGGTCTGATTTCCTATATTCTCTACTTCGTACGTGTTAATTTAAGAATCTCAGACGAGGTACTATACATTTATGAAAGCACTAGCGACCCGTCAGGGTGCATGAGCAGTGCGCTTAACAACGTTTCATTCATTCATTTTAACCGACTACAATAAAACAATATAATTTCGTTGTTTATGACCCGATGAATATGTTGAAGATCTCATAATGGACTCTGGAGATAAAGCATGAAACTCCTCAATGAATGGAAATAATAGAATGTGTAATGAATAAAAATAAATCGTTTTCGCGTCATTAACACGATTATAAATGAAAATTAATTAAATTATGGCCTATAATATAAACTTGAAATATGCCAATATGATCTGAATCTGATCATACTTGGCATTCGATCCAACAAAAATTTCTACAAAATCTACACTAAAATTTAACTACAGAAACATTTCTAAAAATATACATGTTTGGCCTCATTACAGTTTTATTATTAGCAGTGTTTGATAAAATTCACTTAATTTATATAACCAAGGTAATGTTAATAGCTTGTTAGAAAATAAATCAAAGCTTTGATATTCGTTTAAAAACAGAGCTACCAGTCCGTGACTAAGTAATGAGTACTCGCCTCGTAAATATTGTTTGATTATAAATAAAATCAACTGAAACGTAAAAAGGACGTTGAGTTGCTTTGACTTTTAATACTTAATTTGCCAGTAAATAAATTGAGAAGACTTACCTGCACAATAAATAGCTTTCTGTTACATTTATCGTGATACATAAATGAACGAATAGTGAAGATATCGTAAGGTATTATTATCTGGTATTATTACCTTTCCGTGAAGCCTGGCTAGCTACCACCCTCCTGCTTGAGTCAGCCGCCAAATGACTCGTTGTGTTCCGGCTGGGGGCTTGAGAGCCAATAGTTGCTTTCTAATCTTCTTCTCATTTCCTGGTCGACAACGCATCAGTGATACCTTTGGTCTTGCTGATGTCCATGGGCGACGATAACCACTTACCATCAGGTGGCTCGTCTGCTCGTTTGTAGGCTATTAACATAAAAAATGTTATGTTAGTGGCTTACATGGTATAGGCTGCATGTAGCGTGTGCATGTAAGGCGAATCAATAAGAAATAGAAGGTCCGAATACAAATACTTTATCGTCCGAATACACTAGCACAAAAAGTAAAAACTTACAACTACCCGAGAAAATAAAAATAGAAAAAAATGACCATACAATAAACGCAATGAAGAGTGTTAGAGCTAAAAAACATAAGTGAAAGTCTCAACACTAAAACACAAAACAACTGCTTAGGCACAGCGTCGGTTCTAGGCAGTCAAGAGATCAAGTGACACAAATGTGGGCCGGAAAGTCGAATAACGAGAAACGAATGCAATCTGAGGCTTTAGGTGCGCGCGCGCCGGCCATGTGAGACTGATGTAGGGTATAAGGCACAGACAGCAGTAAAACCGCTGCACAGCCAATGTTGCCTTGATGCGGCGAGTACTCTGGCGCGTATACTTGTATGTATGCGTATGTTATGCAATGTTGAAGTTTGAAAGGTAGAACACAATGAAAAAATGCAATTTATCGATGGTAAAACGAAAATAGTAAAAAATCTTTTGGATACTCTTATATTCTATATATGACGCGTAAAAAACTTGGGACAATTTTTTAGAAAAATAAACTGACAATACCCGCTCAGTACACTTACATCGTCACTTTCAATTATTAGTTTCTCAAAGAGAAGCATAATTGTCTCGACATCTTATATAGACATACGGCTCCTACAAAGTTAGACATGTTCAGTTGTATTCTCATAAAACCGTCACGTGATCGTAATGAAACACTGCAGGTTAATTGATCCTATTTGTAGCCTGACCCAGTATGCTCTTTGTCTAACTTCTCTGAACGTAAGAACGTAACAATGATACCAGCAATGAACTCTTAGTTTTTATATAAAATTTAATGTTATTTCGGAAATAGTAATTTTATTATTAGAGTGGTTGATAATAATTTTTTTTTTGTGACAAGAGCACCCAGTTTTAAAATATTTATATTATATTATAAAAAATTATGACTTGGCAATTACTTCTAGCAAACTAGTGTTAAAAAGCTATAAGATACACTAAAGGCTTTTAGATTTATCTAGACAAACAAGCAAACAAATGTTTACACATTCACACCCACGCACTAGGATCCCCTGTGTTACGGGTGGCATGGATATACACAAATCTGACATTACAAACACCCAAGATCCGAGAACATATATTTATCTGTCACATGAACGCCTGCCATGGCCGGGAATCGAACCCGAGACCCCTTCGCTAGGCAGGTAGGGTCACTACGAACTGGGCTGTGGCTATGCTGTCGTCAATTATCAATGTAACTTCTAAATAACTATATTTCCCAATATAATAATTATAAAAACACCACAGTGCAAATTTATATAATAATTTACCGGATTCAACTCTACCGAGTCAATATATTTATAATACAACGCACGAGACAAACTAAAATATTTGGGGTCTAAACTAGGAATACCTTGTTTTATGTAATGCTGCTTTAACCTGTATATTTTTTTTAATCTTTGGTTTTAAAGGTCGAATCGGTCTAGTGTAGAATGGGTGTCCTTATTGTAAATGTATTTTAAAATATTTCCTTTTCTCTTTGGAAATTGAAGAGCTTGGAAATTTAAAGTAGCCTTAAAGTTTTTTTTTTCAAAATTAGATACATCTATTCAAAATCAAACGGTCAATTGTCATGCATTTTTCATACACGCACTTGATAAAAGTATTTTTGTTTTAATTTTAAATGTCATCCAAAGTTACCCACAAAATTTTCGGTAAATACAGATTATTAGTTCACCCAGTAACTTTCTGTACAAAATTTCAATTTTTCCTTCCATTAAATGGTTCACGATGCCAAGATTAATGTCAAGTAGGTATTACACTGTACTAAAACTTCTTTAGTGAATTTTAATAATATAGGCGGACAGTTCAATTTAACCTCAAAACTCAGACTTTCCCAGTATTAAGTTCTCTGTAAAGGCACACGTCAATATACTTAGAATCAGCTTTTTTCAATTACAGGGAACAACTTTCTGAATGTGGAAAGTGCTAGTGGTTCGTGAAACCATTTCAGAAACTACTAATACTTTTTAATTTGACGGCTAGCAATTGCCCATGCAGGGATTGCTGAAAGTTTACTAGGCAATTAAACAATCTGTATAATTTTTAAATTAAATAGAAATTCTAAATGAAACAATTTTTTTAAGATTAAAAAAAACTTTTTTGAAGTGTAGTTTTCATGGCATCGTGCTACGTTCAACGGCCGGGGAATAAACTTAGAAAAATTATCATCGTTAGTGTCAGGTCATTGTCACCACTAGATGCCTTTTTCATTAGTGCTACTTCTGTGTCTTTTACACACGTGTAGTCAACTTTATTTTTGCATGACTAACCGCGCATGTGTTTATTTAAGTATTGTACCAAAATCTTAACAGCGTAATTTAGAAATAAGTAAGCGCTATCTAGTTATTAATTTCTGGACCGTGCTGTTTTCACCCAGTGAACGAACAATCCGTCCATTACACGTACTCACTTCTTAATTACGTATTCAAAAAAAACTTTATGACGTGACTCAGAAATTGATATTTATTTAAGTGTAGGTGTTATACATCGGGACACAGACTGTTAATAATAATCAATATAATCGCTACATCTAGTAAGCATCTCAAAGTCTTCCTAACGCACTACATGTGACCACTCTCGTCGAACTATCATACAAAAATGCATACGAATCACCAGGAGCGCCGAATATTGCACTGAAAAAAACTATACACCATATATGAGGCTGAAACTGGCTGCCAAAGTTTAGCAGTCAAAAAGATTTTAAAGCTTTCCGCGTAACAATTTCGCGTGCTTTATTAAACACTGCAATGTAAAATGATTTCAAAATATTTTTTTTAAACAAAATTTATTACTTTAATATTTGTTTTTCTGCAGTCATACCTACATGCAGCAATGAAATTATTTGAAAAGTGGTAGGAAGTGTTGCCAATATGATAAGAATAAGATTTAATATAAATTTTGGGTACGGATATTTTTTTTTAACCAAAAGCTAAAAATGGTTTAAATCTTTATAACAACATTTAGCAAATAGTATAGATTTAGCTCTTATAAATGCTTTTAGGGAGCAAATTAAAATGTAGGTATAAAATTTTCGACTTCCTGCAGCCGATTCATTAGAATTGACATTAGTCAACAATAAAATATTTAAAATCTTTGTAATAAGCTTACGAAAAAGATATAAAAAGAACTTCAATAAAAATTTTGAAGGTGCAAAAAAAATTTTATTTAGCTCAAATCTTAACAAAATTTTAAGGGAAATATTTGCAATGTCGCGTATTAAATACATAACTTTTACATCAAAATAAGTTTAGGTGTCTGATAAAGTACGTGAAATAGCAATCATTTCGCGTAAAACCGTAAAATTTTTAGGCCGCTACATTTCAGCTCCATTTCCAGCCTCTTACACCATATCCGGTGCGTAAAGTTACTGTATTGACTAATTATTGCCAGGAATGTTAAAACTTGCATTTATTAGTGTGTTATTTTAACTGTAGTACTGTTTGTTCTTTTAACTGGCTTGACTTATGGCGCGGTCTAGAATACTTCCCCCAATCCCATGCTGCCAGAACAGGGTGTCGTAAATGGCGACAGAAGCCAGCCTGCTTGTTGGTAGGGCTTCGCGTGAGGATTATATTGTAAGTATTATTATTAAGTCATTAATATCATTATTAGTATAATTATCTTTCCGTGAAGCCTGCTTGGCTAGCTACCACCCTCCTGCTGGAGTCAGCTGCCAAATGATTCGACGTGTTCTGGCTGAGTGCTTGTAAGCCAGTACTTTCTTTCTTATCTTCTTATCATTTCCTGGCCGACAACGCATCAGTGATACCTTTGGTGTAGTTAATGTCCATGGGCGACAGTGAACACTTATCATCAGGTGGATTGTCTGCTCTTTTGTCGGCTATTAACTTAAAAAATTAAAAATAAATACAAAAAAAGTCGGTAATTATAACGAACATCATAATATAACTGTCCAGCTGCCTGACTTTGACTTGATTGATTTTGACTTTCTCTCTGAATAAAAGGGTCTGTGGCAATAGTTTTCCATCATGATGACTTACTTCAGATTGGCAGATTTCACATACTTTGTGAACATTACGGATAATGTTCAGTTTCTTACTATGTATATTATAACTTTCAAATTTTCCTTTTTTTAGTATTTATTTTTAACCAATAAATTATTTGAAGCCCTCGTAACTTAATTATTATATGTTATAATTTGTAGGATATAATTATGTCAGTCTCAGTTCAGCTCCTCAAGCCGCTATACGTACCCGTAAGTACTCTTTATGCTCCTGTAAGTCCTTAAAAATAACGCTCTTTTACTCTGTCTCCGGTAGGTATTAAATACTACTGACTATAGTTTTATTCGAAGAGTTAGTCAATTTTTATCGTTAATTAGCTATCGCCACCAACTATACGCCGCCAACAAATATTCAATTCATTTTGAGTTCACGACAATATATTAAATTCATTGGAATGACAGTGGCGCCATCTGTCGAAAATTGGTCGTACCAACTCAGAAACCTTCGTGGGCTCGTACACAACAACTTTGCTAAAGATCATCACATGATCAAATGCATAGTTCACGATTCTTAAGAGTATGACCTCCTCTTGCAGAGATTACGGCATGTAATCGTCTTGGCATACATACTTCCCACCTTGCCTTTGATGGTGTCCTGAGGAATGTGTTCCCATTCAACCGAGATTACAATTTAAGCTCTCTGACGTTTTGTTGGCCATTTCGTACTCGCCTTTAGGAGGTCCCAGACATGCTCAATGGAATAAATGTCGGGGCTCCGCGCTGGCCTATCCAAACGACGAATACCGACCTCTTGCATATAAGCATCTATGTCGCCAGAACGGTGGGTCCGAACATTATCGTCCATGTAAATGTCATCTTCACCAATTACAGTCAGTGCGGGTTGTGCATGTTGACAAAGGATTTCTGTTATGTACCTTTGCGCATTTAGTGAGCCATTTTCATTGAATACTATCTCGGTACGATAGCTCGAACGACTCACGTTTAATCGCTCTGAGACGTAACATTGGCTACATCCCTCTTCCGACAGCGTTATAATTTTTCTAGCTCTTATTTCTTATTCTACCATTACAATAGACACAAAGATATTTGTTCTTAGTCACAATAAGGCAGAATTATGCGACAAACATTAGTTATTCCACTAAATATAACGAGAAGTTAGTTGTAGTTGCCTAACAAAAGTAATGCCTAATGGAAGTAAATAGTTGCCTAAAAGTAAGTAAAAAATCACAAATTGAAAAAGGAATTATTATTTAAAAAAATGTTTTGAATTTGGAATAAACTTTTTTTCATACTAAGACTCCTTATTAAGTTCCAGTAATATAGTTTGGCTATTAAAACCTCTTTAAAACTAAAATATTACCATTAATGTTGAAAAATCAAAACCTACGTTTTTTTGCAAAGGAGTGTATGTTGATGATAGTATTTATCTTGTCACGTTTATCAAAATATATTCCACTATTTAAAGAAGCTGATAAAAGTAATAATAAAATCTTTAAAATATGTTTAGTACCAAGTACTATTTTTTTCTAAATGCTTGACAACAATTTCACTTGACGCTCGGTGGTGATTAAGTCTAAGATGTTCAACGGACTAACGTATAAAAGCAAATATAAAGCTTATATTTAATCTCCTCTTAAAGACTCCCACATCATAGCTATGCCAGAGCAGCGGCACAGGTAAACAATTCCAGTCTTTTGTAATGCGCATAACGAAAGACGACGCGAACCGCGGCGGCCGTACAGGGTGAATGTTCACGACGTAAGAATGAATACTCGCCGTACATAGATTTGTTCGATGGAGGAACGGCAATTTTTCAATTAATAAATTATTTAATGAAAATCACATTGGATTTCACAAGAGAGGTAGCACCGAGGTCGACATTACAATTTTTAAACATGTATTTTGAGACATCTCAATGATGTTCGACTACATCGTTCATCATATATTGATATAAAAAAGATAGCCTTATCAAATAAAATCAGCAAGACTAATCAAATTTCATCCGGTGAAATAAAACTTGTAAAGTTCTATATTTTATGTTATTTTATGCGTCCACAAATTAAATCTATTAGCAAAAAAGTAAAAGCATCGTTGCATTCTCTATATAAGTTTAAAAGTATTTTACCTTTGCAGACCAAATTCATGCTCATACAATCTCTTGTACTCCTCATAATTGACTATGATGATGTATGTTACCCAGACCTTATTTAATTTTAAAATAATTGTATCCGATACTTATTCGGTCTGCGTAAGTATGGCTATATCTCTGAATGCCATCGTCAGCTTAAAGAGCTACCTATTCGTAAGAGGCGAAATACCAAAATTTTCTTTGTACTTTATTTTGTTCTAAATAATGTATATTCTCCACTATATAAAAAAAAAGTTTCAATAAGTTTTGTGACACTCACGACAAAGTACTTCGCTTTTCTTCGAATGTAAAGCTTTACATTCCACCAATTACTACTGGTTTTTTCCACTATTAAATTGCTGTCCAGGCCCTACTCCTTTGAAACGCCCTACCTGTAAATATGCGAAAAGCCCCAACTCTGTGGAAATATAAGAAACAGGTCCGGGAATCCTTACACAACTCATAGTGTGATTCGCCTAAGTAAATGTATGTATTTTCATATCTTTATATCTGTATATATAAGTATATAATTTATAGTAATGTATTTTATATATTTTTTTCTGTGGCACCTACCGCAACTTTTAACCTTCGCCAAGGGTTGACCGGTGGAGAATGCATGAAGTTAGCCCATTGTAAATAATTTTAAGATTTACAATGAAGATTAAATAAATAAATATTCCCCGAAATACATTTTAAAGATTGTACACAAGAATTGCATACTCTAATACATCCATCCTTTTTCCACCAGCTAACGATCCGACGTGCGCTCCACACGTATCCATCCCATCACTGTGGAATGTTTCCTTTGATCCAACATCTTTTCCTTCATAATTCATTATAAATACCGCGAAGGACTGAAATACCTTGCCCCATCTGTTTTCCTTTTCGATTATAATGCGGTTCTAAGTTAATACATTTATACCCACCACTCACCATTAGGTAGAATTGGAGCCATAAATTGTCTTATATATACTCATAATAATTGTAAAGGGTTTAAATCTGTACATGGGACATTTTTTTAAGTTTTAATATAGGTAGAATTTGTTACGGATATAGAGGTAAAAATATTTATTTTTTATTTTTGACCGTCAGACTCTTTGTATTTATTTTTGACCACGTATCAATTGAGCAGATGTAGATATTACTTGGCATTTTACGAGCTAATATTATAAGTCATTTTCTAGATTATTTGTTATCCCAGTAAATTAATCTGTTCCTGCGGGATAGGAAGTAAAAGTTAATATGGATTACGATGGCAATAAGTAAAATTTCAGACTGTTGTCTGACTGCAGCTATTATAATTCCTAAAACAATGCGAGTGTTATTTCTAAACGTCAGGCAAAGGTTTTCTGAAGCAGCCTATTAAAAGAAATTAAACAGTACAAAGAGTTTTTACACGAACCTTACATATCTGGGATTTAGGTTTGTACGAACTCACATGATAATTTTACATTATTGAGAGCAATAGACCAATAAACAGACGTGACTTAGTCATCATCACGTCGGGATGGATGTTTGTTAACTTAGGCAAATAATAATTTTCCTCGATGTTGACACTAATGGCTACTAATTTCAACACTGCTTCAAACTCATAAGGTGTTCGTGGTCTAGGAATTCCGTTGTTTCGTGACATCAACTGGTCTGCGCGGACTTTTACAGCCTTTTCATGACCCCTTATAACTCACAACGATACTCACGTGTGTACAGTAAATAAAATTGAATATAATTTTAATTTACATCTTTGCGGATATTATTGGTAGTGGTACTCACGATTGATGAATTTTAATTTAGGTTAGGTTTGTGATGGTCCATGTAAATAAATAATTATGAAATAATTAGGGAACTCTTATAGGGAACAGTTAAATTACACGGAGCATAGTGTAACACATGCTTCCTATTGCACATTGAGTCATATAAGCTTTTTTCAACTGTACCTACACTGTACACTTGTTTCAAACTGACTTATGACGCAACAATCTTCAAATTCCTATCTCCATCATGGCAGATGATGGACGTTGATCTTTAAGTAACTGTTTCATATAAGTGAAAAATATAAAATACATACAATCACTTAACAATTAAAAATAAAAACATTTATTAAATATTCTTAAAACAAAACACATTGTTTATCCTTGGAATACAGAGTCTTAAGTCTTATTTTTGAGTGAAGAGTGTTTTATAACTTAGAATCCCAAAAACTAAAATTAATGAATACAGTCTAATGCGTATTTCAAAAAGGTAACTTGTTTTTTTCAACGCATGTTAAAAAAGTTAAGGCGTGTCGACACGATCACGGACGTAGAATATATTTCAATGCTCAAAACAAGTGATGGACATTTAAGACTACGTACGTTCTTTGAATGCCATTCCGAAATTTCCATCCAATAATGATATTGGCATTGTGAGGCTGTGATAGCGAGAAGAAAATTTTAACAGCTGACACTTGACAAATATAAATGACAGATGACCCTATTTACTTTTCGTCTAGTTTATTTTGCGTTTTTCGGTAATACGACATACGACACGAACGGCAGGAATTTAATAAACCTGTTTTAGTTAAGTTAGTTACCTGTTTTTGTTAAAATGTGTAATGTCCAAGATTATGAAAGTTTAAAACTAAGTAATAGACATTTTATTTATATCAATAACTGTCAAAAAATATACAGGCCACCTAGTGATAAATGATAAGCTCATAAATATTCATGTCATCAAGTATATCAACGACGTGATGCCGATCATCAAGCACCGGAGAACACACTTGTTAACAAGTTTTGTGACACTCAAACAAAGCTTATGTACAATTAAACTTAGTGGTTCATAGCGCAAGGATTATTACCTATTGCCTCGTTATGTTAAACAGGGTGCACTACGAGGAGGTGAAGTTGACTTGGACACAAGGATTGATGAAGCTTACATATATTCTTTCTTATTTTCTCATCACAGGACGTACTGCGTTCAAAATAAATGTCTCCAGAGTTACGTATGGAAAACAGTATGAATTTTTTATCATAACAAAAGTGCGATGGTAGTTAAGAACATAAAAAAATCGTAACTTGCTTCTCTTATGTTTTAGTCTCTTATATTTTGAGAATTAATTCTGACTTAATCTTTATAAAAAATAAAAATAATGGCCGATTTTTTGGATTTTCCTCATTACAGCCTTCTCTGAGAGAACAATTCAACGCTTTGTTCGTTAATACATATGCCGTCAAAATAGCTTTGATGTTTACGTATTTTTTGTTTCACGTTTACTCTTTGTGAGTATGACGTATATATATATATGTATGAAATATAATGAAACTCAGCGGTTGAAACTGACAACTGCTCAGATGCTATTTGAACTTCTATAGCAACGATAGTGTTTGGAACAGCTTTTTAATCTCGGGATGTCTGCAGCCTCTTAAGCAGCTATACTTATGAGTCTTATATTTAGTAAAGTAATCAATTCTTGAGGTCGAATCAACTGTCACTACTCATGGTACACCGCTAAGCAAAACATTAAGTTGCATATCGTTTGAAAGATATACTCTAGTCTTCCTATGATTGTTATATTATTAGAATTACTCGTTAATAATAATCATTATAAACCATTTATATATTTAATTGTAAAGGAATTTATTGCCTGAGAACCTATGGGACACGTAAGTTCCATGTGTTGAACTAGTAATTTTTGTTAGTAAAAATTTGCTTTATAAACCAGTTAGTATTATTAATAAAAACACTTGCGATCTTGCGCTTAGAAACCAGATCGGGTATACCCTGTTTCTCCTACCCAAGGCAACGCTAATCCATTGTTATATGATGCAAAATGAAGCAGTTGTGAATGGACGATCGAATGACGAAATAAATGTCGAATACAGTTTATATAGCCCACATCTATAAAATCTCGGCTGTTCTCTACATGATGGTCCGCTTTTGCACCCTGGACTCCATCTCCAGTTACAATCTAGTACTTCAATACTTACATAGGGTTGATCGTAATCAAGCCCCCATTTTTTGATAGGTAAAAACAAAAGATTTCTTATTTAAAATAAAAAAAAACTAGGACAAGTAATCTGTTACAAATATAGATTCGTACATATCTTACATCAGTAAGCACGCAACAGTCTCAGTGGACTGTCGTTCCGACACGAAAGCTGGATCTAAGCCGGCTTAACAGCGAGCGAGGCCAGCTCACACACTGACTGGTTAGGGCTTATACGTGACGTAGTACATATATCTGATGAATTATTTGAAAGATTATTACAAATAACTTTTTACCTTTTAATTTTTCATGATCACAATTCGTAAGTCTTGACGATGGGGTCGAGTTTTCTCTCGAAATGAGAGTACTTGAAGGTCCCCACCGTTTGTCGAGTAAGGATTGATATACTTCATACATCTCTGAAAACATTGTGGAGAATTTCGTACGGTTTTTTTTTAAATGCTCTACATCGTTCGGAAAATTAGAGAAAGATTTGACCTCGCGACCAAAATAATAGGCAATCTCACTAGAATATCTATAAATCATTGAGTCAGTATGTTAAGTTTAGCGTTGCAAGCTGAAGATCATGCTAGAATACTTCAAATTCAAATTGAAGTTTTCTGCTGTCTTACTACCAAAGTTCAAACTATTTTATGGCCGAAATGAATATCGCAACCTCTATTCAACTTAATACTGGGTAACAAAATGTATTTTGTGATACGTTGGACTTATTTTTACATCTGAAACCATTTTTTTTTTCTATACAATATTGACGTATTCAATAACTTCCGTGTTTGAATCAATTATATATTTCCTCTAACTATATAATATGATTAGACAAATTAAACTAAATTAAACTTTTAAAATTAAATATTTAAGACTTGGTTATAACAGATTTAAAGTAATTACAGGATTGGTTTCTACTAAATTATGCACATCTTTCCAATGTTATATTTGCAGACAAAAACCGTGTACCAATAGATTTGATATACCACAAACAAACTGCTATATTTAGTTTGCAATTAAAATCACGTAAGTAAACTAACACTTTATACATCGTAACATTTATTTGACTCTCTCCCAAACCAGCAATAAAACTAACGATCGCCATTTTATATCCGCGCCCTAAACAAATAACATTGCTATGTTACGGAGTCGAAACCTCAATTCGATTCTAAACCTAACCCGATGAGGGTTACATCTGTTTTTAAAGGAAGTGCATTCAAATAGTATAAGTATTCCGGCGTACGTAGGATTTCTATTTTAACCATGTTCCCTAGGGAAGCATTAAGAGAATTAATAAAGGAAGTAGTACAAAAACCTAGTCGGAGTTCTTGCACACGACTAATTAGCACTCGTTAGTTGCATCAATAAGGGAGAATATATTCTTTACAAGCTTCTCGGTATTTTTCAAAACGCGAAAAGCAGCTATGCACTAATGAGTTATATTACATAGAAAATGTATTTCTTCCTCCTGAAAAGAAAGTAGCAAATTCTGTTCAAATTCATTTATTCACTATGAATTTTCTTTACATGAATATTTTTTCTATGAAGAAGTAATAACATGTTTGCCCCACGTTTTTGTTTCATATCAAAAGGAGTATAACAATATTCATAAGTATTATTACCTTATTACTCAATTTCTTTATCACGGCAGCTGATATTAAGATTTATAAAGAACAAAAATTTTTGTAGGACCCACTCGAA
This sequence comes from Megathymus violae, assembly GCA_003671415.1. NCBI lineage: Eukaryota > Metazoa > Arthropoda > Insecta > Lepidoptera > Hesperiidae > Megathymus > Megathymus violae. The sequence continues at coordinate 5,995,840 of PDGT01000013.1, read as the reverse complement.
TGGACTGATTCGAATAATTAGAGAAAAAAGAATCGATCTTTTAGTGAGACTACGGGCTAAAGTCTGTCTGTTCAAGTTAGTTCCGAGTTAAACGGACTAGGCTGTCATATTGCGAACTGACGTTTGGTACGTGACTCAATTCCTCAGGTCTCTACTGTTTGAATCATAAACTCACTACAGATACGAGATCGGAATATACAAAACAGTTTTGAAGATTTTTCCATCAATAAGTTCCTTTTCATGAAGTTAAATAGTATCTTGATTAACTCTGTTATGTAAATTTAGATTATTAAATAAGTTTTACGCGGAAAGTAATAATTTGTAGTGCAGATAAATAAATAACCTATAAAACTTTATATCGGTTATGGCCGGATCTATCTAATAATTGGTAATAACTGGTCGACAAGAGTCTCTTCCGATCACGTCCAGGAGACTTCCGAGCAGCCATTAAATTAAGAACAACCAAACTTCATTTATCTCAGCTTGTTACTTCTACGGACGATAAGGTTTGGAAACATGGATGGAAACTTCCAAAAACTTACGGAACTTTTGCGGGAAGTTGTCGAATCACGCCGATCGCTCACAAATTTGTTAGGTACTTATAAGATATTTTAACATAGCGTTTATCAACGAATGTAACTTTACGAGGTTCTCTGCAAAGTTTAAGATAAGCCATTGGAATATTTACTCAGTTTATTTTAAACTTTTAGGAAAATTATATTAAAGGAAAATTTAAGTAACGTTATCGAGCAAATACTGCAACTAAATTTGATTAATATCGTTTCAAATCATTTTTTTAAATGAAATATGTTATGGATTGATTTTTGATCGTGTTTTATTACATTTTCATTCATGAAAAATAGCTTATATTATTTTTCGATTGTTGCAAAGTTTCGTTCCATAAATTCTGATTCATTTCATATTTTAAAATAATCTTACTAGATTAGTGGAATCGCTTATATGAGATTTATTAACATAAAGTAGAGTAACTTCTTACACTAAGGCAGAGCGTCGCGTGACGGGCCGCGTTTGAGTGCGCAAGGGGCCGGCGATACGCTGATTATTTATGTTGTAACATTCACAGCAGTCGCAACTTTAAGGGTGAACGCGATACTTCTTAAAATATCTAGATATTTCATAATGAAACTTAGATAAATGGTGATTAAATATAGTATTAGTGAATCACAATTTTTTTTTTGATTCTTATAGAATAAGATTTTTACTAACATAACATTTGTAGCTCCTATGTATTAGCTTTAAGTGCAATTAATTTTATTACAAATTTTTATAATCATCAATAGGTAAACAAAAAAATATGATGATGAAAATTTTAAGACTGTTAGTATTAGACCTCTTTATGTGATCTGCATAATCTACATATTAACAGTGTAAAACTTTCACCTTTCCATCAGCTTTGATTGACGGAAAAAATGTCGTTACCTACTAGGCATTGCAGCTTTTAGTAGTTATGTTATGTGATACAAAATATTATTCTAATTTTAGTACGGCTGGTGTGCATACGCTCACAATGCCGTACCCTCAACTTTATTCCCCGGACGCTTTAAGAAATTGGGGAACGCGTCTCACCCAAAACGTTATGATTAGTTGACCTTCCTAGACCATGACTGACCTTTCTAGACGTCACAATTTGCCAACTGAAATAATTTTTCTTTGTGCTATACTACTAGTAAGGTTCACAGGTTAACCTTAAGGTTTGCGTGACTAAAAAGATCCCACGCCTGATGCGATATGCGACGTAATGTTGTTGTTTCAAAAATTACGGTTGAAGTTTACATATAAGAATAAAGAATTTTTGATTAATAACTTTTTAACACAGAAATAGATAAATAAAAATCGTTTATAAAGCACATTAAATTAAGCTTGGATTTACTATTATTTATTTTATGTGGATATTTCAATTGCGCGACTGTGAGGTTGCAAGGTATTTATTTCAAGAAAATTTTAATGACCGTCGTTGCACTCACGACCTGTATAATTGTAATGTATAAATTTCAAATTTCTCAGGAATATATGTTTATTTTATCAGGATTAAATTTGGTACAGTGTTGACCACATTTCCGTAATATGCCTTTACTTTAAACCAATGCCGATGCATTTAGACTACTAATACCTTCAAAAATTATTCATTTTAATTATATGTATTATACATGTAATCTAATACGAAAAATATTAAACAAAGACATGCATACAACCTTCATTGAAAAAACAACAAATTGAAAAAAAATATATGTAATTAAAAACTACGGAAAAAGAACTTTGAATTTGAATGTGTTAAGGTGTACAATCAACTTCCTGATAAAATTAAAAACTCTAAAACATTATACAATTAAAAAAAAAACTTAAAAAAGCACATTTTAACTAATTGTAACAAAAAAAATCTACAAAGATGCATGCACATGTACACATTTTAACATACATATATAGATACACTCATATAAACTTATGTACCTATGTAATAAAATAAAATAATATAGAATATAAATAGAATTTTTTTTTAATAAATCACTATATTCAAAAGATATACATATATCTATATACATTGAATCTAAAAATTGTAATATATTTTCAAACTTAATTTCTTGTGTATTATTATTATATACCGCTAATGCCACGTCCAGTCATTTACACTACATATTTGTGTACCACTACTCCGATTTAACCCGAACGATTTTGTCAGTAACATATACCCACATTTATTTAATAATAATGTAATAATAACTAGCCATTTTTTAAGTTAAATACCAATCATGCTCGCTTTGTACACCTTAGGTATAGCAAGATAAATGTTGTGGACAAGTATCTTAGTAAGCGAATTGTAAAATTCTTAATGAGAATAACAAAGATCAAACCATCATTGTTATGTACTTACCACATAATTGAATTTTGTTCTTAATGGTAAAAACATTATCGGCCAGTCAACCAAACAACCAACAAAACGAATAAAGCAGTCGGTCCACAGCTAAGGCAGCAACAGAAATATATGTAAGTATCTGTTTATATGTATAAATATTCCAATAAATTTTCATATTTCATTAATAATTATATATGTTTGATCCATAATTAATAAATATATCATGACATATATAAATAGTAATTATTATGAAGTAAATATTATTATTATTATTTAAATTTGGGTATACAGTAAAAATTTAGCATAATATGTCGACGCTCATTCAAGATATGCAATTTTAAAATGATCTTTTAATTGCCATTTTATTCAAAATAAAATTAATTTTATCTTTCATAAATTTTCAATTATGTAATTAACATGCGTATAGCACATCATTCACGACATTTCCGACACGAATCATTCATTGTCTGAAAGCGTTGTCTTGTAGTTGTGTCAGTGGAAAAAGAAAATATTGTTATTGTTTTCAATATAATTTCCCTTCATCACGAAAAGAACTGTAAATCCATTTAAATGATAGGTATCGGCATTTAATTCACAAGGTTTCTACAATTATAATTGCATTTTATTATTAAAAAAATTAAACATTATCAAAAAGAAGAATAAAAGTAATGTAGCTAAGTTATTTAGATAATTATATTGTGGTCATATAACAGCCTTTTCGTTAATTCATTTGCAGGCGATTCATAAATCATATTGCACGTGAATGAACTTTTAGGGACAGTTATAATTGCTTTACCAAGAAAACAAAACTATATTGGAGTAAGGTATGTAGAACACGGTGGATGAATATGTGTAGCTTCAACTTTATTGATTTCGAAGTTTTCGTTTATCATAAGGAGTTATATAGTGAGAATCACTCTTTATAAGGAGGATTATCAAAGGATGACCGGACTCTGATGAAGTTGCTTTTCCTGCGTTATGCCAAACTGAATAGTCCAGGAGTAATTAATTAATATATAATTAATATAAGGTATACTTATATTAACGCGAAGGCACAATTACATAACAATACGGGAATCTCTTGACTTATACTTTAAAAGAGAATGTAGCATTGAATAAAAAATATGACTGAAAAATATGTTTACTGAAGAACGAGAATGGTAAAGATATTAAAATTCTGAAATTGATAATTTTAACATCTTTTCCATGATCCATATAATTGGGTGGAAATATTGTTAAAAAAAAAAACAAAAATCGTGAGTACCAATTACAGTTAATATGTCTATGCACCATTTGAATAACTTGTTGCAATTGTTAAGCAATAAAGCCCTAGGTAGGGAGTTAGTTTTAGTGGGTCGGAAGGGCATTCCCTATCGAGATTTTATCTAAGACAAAGCCCTATTTTTTTTCTATATCTACAATTCCTTTATAAACTTCACCTTAAACAACTATAACAAATCTAGTTCTTGCATACGACAGACTTATATTTTGTTTCCCGACAAAACAATTCATATGAATGCAACTGTGGGTATATAAAACTTTAAGGGCTCTGATTATCGTATTGTGATTATCGTGATGCTATTATGTGATATCATATAACAATAATATCCTAGGTTAAAATGTGTTCTTTGTCGGAGCTCTCTTAACAGAATGGTCGTAGTCATATTGGACGTTTTGGAGGGCCGATGTCTCTGCTTTACTATATCTTGCTGTTTGTTCCTATTAGCACATATTTTGCTGAATTCATGTAAAGGACCGTCAACTGCAGATTTAACTTGGTCAGTCCATCGTATATGTGATTATGCTCTCGTACCCTCTACGATTCCCTTTACCGCTAGGCGCTCTATAGAGGCATCGTCTTACCACGAAATGCGTCCAAAGAATTTAGTATATGGCTTTGTACTAAAATTGATAGACGCTACCTACCTGCCTACTTTATCTACCTACCAACAGCGTATTTTATACTGAAAATATGTCTATTTAATTAATGTCTCGTATTTTCTTATTATATCTTCTTATTTTGGTACACACCAAACATGACTGCCGAAACACGAAAAGCACAAAAATCACTGACTAATTATTAATTAGACATTTTGGTTACTCATCACACCGTCATACAGTGGATTCTGAGGTATTAAAGCTTACTATAATTTGAAAATGCAATAAATACATGTTAGGTACATGTAATAGCTTACAGCGGCTTTAAAAAACTTTCTCTTTGTCCCGTGCGATTTACGACACGAAGTACAACTTGACTGAGTAATTGACTTCGTGTGGTCATCGGTGGTATAAACTTCTATTTTAGTACCGCTTGTTTAATATTACATTTGTGAGGACTTTTTTACGTGGGTGAGACATTTACAAGTTTTACTTGGTCCCTAGAGAGAGGATTTAATGCATACGATGTCCCTAATTTTAGTTTAGGCAATTTAGTTTAAATAAAATGTTTGAATTCGAATCGGCTGCATATATTCTATAAGCTTAGTAACTGTAAATGTGTCTAAAAGTATTTGTGACTGTATCTTTTATTACTTACTATTACTTAAACGATGTGGTGCGTCAAGTGATAGATTACTTCATCCCTTTCTCTGACGTCCCCGTCAGTGGCAAACTCGCCCTTGGTTTAGCACTGAATGCGCTCAAGCTGAGAAGCACAAACATTCGACGTATAATATATATATATATATATATATATCTAGGATTGATTCTCGATATCGAAAAGCTCCGGATATCAGTTCTAAGAATAAAGCCTTCCACCTCGCCGCCAAAGCTTAATCTGAATCTTAACCGCATCCATCAGATTGAGATTAACTTCAGTGGACCCGCATTGCCTCCACAGGTGAAACAAGATGGCTCCCTGGCTTATTCGGCCAATCTTTTAAATCATTATCTTTTTTGGAAAAAACGGACCTGTTCGCGTCTCTGTTTGGCGATAATTCGCGTCTAGATACTAGCAAAAATAAGCCATCACAAATATCTCACTGCGGCACCTTTATATCCGAAATCTGCATTAACAACAAGAAGGTTCTTAAGAACTTGCGGTGGCTCGACCTGAAAAACGCCAGTGGTCCATTATGGAAGTCCAGTGACTGTATTAAAGACGTTTGCACCCCGGTTGTTTCCTGTGCTGATCTGTCCTGTCTCTCTCTTAAATCTGGGATAATACCCAAATCTTAGAAACTTGCGAACGTACAATCTTTATCCCTAGTAATTATCGACCTATTTCGAGTACTATTTCGCTGGACATGTAATTCTCATATCCATTCCAATATCAACATGCCAAATATTGCTTAGTACCAATATGATTGCATAGATGGCATTGCACTTAGATGAGATTTATTATGAGTAAAGAAAACGACTATATTTGTTATCCAAGTAAGTGCGTGTTTACTCACAAATGCCCATGTTATGTTTTAGGTTATTTCGATTCCTATTTCTATTTCTATTCGATAGCCTATTTCGAAAGGGTCCACGCTTTTGTTGAAAATATTAACATTTTCGTATAAGTTTGATGAAAATGCAGTCATTCTTTATACACTTAATTTTAATCCTTATCAAAATAAGTGCATACAATATGAATTGAACTATCCAATCGTTGAGAAGTATCACTTCAAATATGCGCACATCGTGCACAAAACCGTTATTTTTTTCAGTTAATTGTTTTATGTGTTCTTGTTCAGAAAAAAATTTAATTATACAATGAAACTATTTTTTTATAGCAAAAAGTAGCGTCAATATCAGTCGAAGTTCAACTATTTTAGGATGCTTTACTTGTGGAATGAGTACACTGAAGATATTTCAGATGGGTGGACGACCCTCTCTGTGTATTGCTTTGCATAAAGTACAAAACGGCAACGTGTTAAAAGACTTAAAAATAATAAACAAATTTGAATTACCATTCTCAATTCTCCCCTGGCGCAATGATGACGCTTCTCTCAAGTAAATACCTTCGTTAAGCACCTATTTAGCTTTATTATTTACGTTGTTACTGCGAAAATTAATAGCAGTCATTTCTCATTTAAACGGCTAATCTTACTTAAATGTGTAGGTAGCATTGTAATATTTTGAATGCAAATTTAACATTGATTAAAAATTGAGATTTATATCAAACTTTAGATAAAGTCACAGCGATTTTGTCTTACTGTATGTAATCTATGATTTTAACCCAATGTAATTGTCTATTTTATACATTTTTACGAGCGATATACTAGTGACAATATTCATTGTTAGCTAATATATTAACGCATTTGCATGTATAGTTGTCACGACAGAAACTCTCCATTTGACCATAAACATTAGGTATTTATCATGTTATAGGTGTATGCACCTGAATATAAATATCATGACAATTATTGTTTAAAAAATTCTAGTGAATATTAACCGTCACCTCATTTATCATTCTAATAATGAATAATCTTATAATTATTAGCTTTTTCAATTACTTGTAGAAAGATGTCAACAGCTAGTCAATTTCCTTTTGTACAGAATATTTAAAGCTCACATATACCAGTGACCAATTTTAATAAGTCCACAATATCATGTGATTTCCTAGTTATCCTATTCAATGTTATTTCATTGCGTGTATGGTTATGTTTAAAATGGGTTGTTGGCAAATAAATTTAAAGAAAAAAAATCAATTTAGTCCCAATATATTTAAAATGTTCGGTCATAGAAGGTTTATAATAACAACTTTTAACTTTTAATAAACATATAGTACTAACTTATTTAAAATAGCCACTTATTACTTATTAAAGTAATAGCTGTATTTTTACTTATTACTCTAAATAAATATTACTGCATTACATCTAAATTTTGTAGAGGGTCTGAGGCACTAAGTTTTCTTCGAAAAAAAAAATACCCGTTACATACATATTTATATTCTCGTTATATAAATTGCATATTTATTACGGCTTGGAACTGAATACATAACTCTTATATCGTCTGAAAGGGTCGATATTCTTCGATCTTTTTCTGTAGGTACAACGTACACTACTAAACAACGTACGTCATACTTAGGTTCCAGTCTAGATTGCATAGTGTATTCCAAATTACCGTCTTTATGTAGTCCATGTCAAAGAAGTCATACTTAAATTCGTTTTATTACCGTATGTGAGGTGTATAGTAAAAGATAATTGCTAGTTTATTCGACGCAATTATCATAAAAATTTACTAGCATTTAAGCTTCAGATGTTTAGTTAGTATTATGAAACCCAGAGATACCCAACGTGGTCAATATCCATCAATCCTGATCCTGGATGTCAAAATCGGTTTCTTAGGGGTCGACATAAACGAAAACTGATTTTGGGGGTCGAAGAGGTCTAAAAATTGACCTCTAGATGTTAAGTAAATGTAGCTAATTTAGCTATGGGAGTCTGAGGTATCACTTCATGTTGGAAAAGGGATCTCTTGGCCAAAATAGTTTTAGAATGTCTATCCTATAACCATTGCTCCTTTGCCATAACCAATATTGTGAATGTTGACTAAGTACCTGAATTTAAGTTTTTATTCTCTTTACGCCACTTTGGTTTACATATGTGATAAATTTTATAGATAATGATTGATATCTTAATAAAATTGTATTTATTTAAGGAAAAATAAATTAAAAATACACATAAAAATTACATCGAGCAGAGTACGGAGTAGAGAAAAACATGGCCAAGCATAATTGGAGCTGAAGGCCCGAAATTGCAAATAGAATCAACAACCTAAATGCACGTTAGAATATAATGAAATCTTTAAAAAAATCCTTAAATTATGCACATGTTTTCCTACAATAACAAAACAGTAACTGATGACTGAGTGACGATAGTTGTAGCTACATTAGCATCTTTCATTTCTTTAATTACAATTATTCAATGACATTCAGTTCCTCTATAAAACCAAGCATTTTGCACTTTTGCTATTTGAAACAATCAATTTTATTATGATATCACTTCTTGTTCAGTGCAAGTTCTCTATCGTGCTTTGTTGTCGTATCAAGCTGGCTATCAGAACGAAACTACGCTATGAATCAGGACAGCGGCTAATCAAATACAACACTAACTTCCACTTCAGAGATACGAGACGAGCTGCTGACATTTTGATTTAATAATTAAAACTTACAAATGCTTGTATACCTTCTTAAAAATATTTTGCAAGGCATACAATAAATATATTTAATACTTTGTGATTATTATCGTAGAAGAAACTTTACGATTTAGTCCGCAGTTTCTAAAATCTAGAATCTGTGACGATACATCAACTTCAAGATATTAGTGAGACGTAAATGCTTAACATTAAGTTCTATACTAAATTACTACAAAATCCAAAATGAAATTGTATAATTGCGAATATACTATGTGTAGAGCTCTAACATCGTTATTGAAATGAATTTTAACTGATTCAGTGACATAAATATTGAATGAATAGATGTTTAATTAATAGTGTAATAGTTAAATTAATAGTGTAGATACGAGTAGACAGGACAGAATTTTTGTTATCTCAGTAAACAAAAGAACAGATAGGTCACGTTTTTAATTGGACACCATGAAAGCAAATAACTTACCAGAGAGGAGATGTAACTTTTTTTATGTTTATTCCTAAGAAAAGTATTAGAAGAAAAGTAGTGTTTATTAAATCTTACACAATTATATATACCTATTTATCAGAAGTTCTTCGGTAACGACTATTAAATACAAGGTCACAGCACGAGTATGTAATGGGAAAAATTGTACTTTTAATTTGATATATATTTATCGAGCGTTTATTTTTGTAACATTTGTTTGTCAAATATGTGTATGCCGAAATTGTACGAATGTAAATACACAAACCCAAAAAATGATAAATTTTATCCATTACATATATCATGCACAATAAAAAAATTAACAGTTTCGACGCTTTAGCTTAAATAAATAAAGATAATACTTCAGTGAACTTAACGATGTCCTTACCATAACAAGAACAGAAGTACTCGCATAAAGCAGTTAAAAGTTTCTTTTAGAGACTCTAAGGAAAGTAATATTCTGTCATAAATTCTCCCGAGAGGCTCACCCCACTCCTTGAACCCATAAAAAGATAAAGATCGTATTTTGTAGCCTCTGCTATGCTTGTGCTACGTACTAAATCATTGACTTAAGCCTGACGCTGAGGGATTTTAAGACTTATGAAATGATATGCTACAAATAAAAAGCAATGTTTCAAAAACAAATTTCTTCAATTCAGCCTTTCTATTTATGGTCTTGTGTGATGGTTTGATTGACATCATATGTACTTGATATGTATAAATCACTACGATTGATAACCATGACGAGGTCCCAAATATTTATGGACAATCAGTTATGTTCAGGCCCTATTTATGGCTTTCATTCCAAATTCAATTTCCTTATTGATCAATGAATTACTAGTCTTAATTCTTGCTCAGGATGATTCATTTTCAGTAAAAATGTAAGGAGCAACATTACTGCAGATTGCCCGTTATTTCAAATTCATTTTTGAAAGCTAAATCTCGAATGTATCATGTAAGCTATACGGAATTTTTATCCTTTATTGCAATTGTATTGTATTGACTTTTTGTGCTGGATGTGGAAAAAACGTTCATTATCGCGTCTCGCGCGCAAATAAAACAAGATGGCACCCCAGGGCTCGTTCTCTTGGTTATTGCGACCCACAAGCAAATTTGCTCTAGGCACAATAAATGCTTAGGACTGTACGTGCGGGAAACACAGTTCGGGCGAAGATAACGTTTATATTACGAATATATACACCATCAAACACAGACAAGATTAAACCCTGTGATAAGTTCCTTTTTGACATTTATCTACAAAGCATTTTATTTGTAAGATAGGTATAAAAGCTTTGTGTTTTTCTTATATGAATTTAAAGTTTATATGATTGAATACTAAACAATGTTGTTGATTGAGAACTGATCAAAATTAAGTGCGTAATGGTTTTAAATAACGATTATTACTTTAAACTAATCATTTTTGTTTTAAGTATACCCAAATTTTACCAACATTATATAAGGAACACAACTGCTATTTCGTAAATACCTGATCACTTTTAGGAACGGTATTAAATAACTAAAAATTCATACAATTTTTTACATTTTTATCAGGGTTCGAAAATGTTCGATATTTATTATAAATATCAAAACATCGGATATTTATGATATATATCAAAAGTTTGATATATATCCATTTTCTATAAAAGGTATATTATTATTTTATTGTATTATTTATGTATACTGTTTGCATATGTGTTACATAAACATAATAAATTAAAAAAACTAAAATGTTTTTAATGTTTTATTTATTTAGGTACTTAAAATCAGACAAATGAAACCAAAACATAAAATATTCTTCTAGATCAGGCAAAATCAACTACAAAACATATATTACATAAACATATATTACATAAACATATATAAAACTAAAACGCAGATTTTTTCTGACACGACAAACGCCATTAATACCGGCAGATGTGTTGCCAATTTCATGCATTAGAACTTACTATTACGGAGTATGTTTTAACTCTGCTCCAACGCCATCTACATTTGGGAAATAGAAATACAGTAACAAACGCCAAAAATTACTCAATAATATAACTTTTTAAACCATTTTTGTATTGAACCATTTTTGTATTATATATATCATAAAAAATCATTTGATATATATCGGACATATATCATGATATACATAATATACATATCCTCGAACCCCGATTTTTATCAAATATAACTAATTTAATGATGAAGGTGAGTTATATTTATGTCTTAGAAAATTTATAGTTAGAACTAATAACTTATACCTACTTATTTATCGGGTGTCTTGCTACAAAACGATTCCATCTGTTATATTTTATAATTTATTCATAAAATTTTATTAACTCTATACTTTTATTATTGTCAAATGTAGCAGGTATAATATATACCTGTTTTGAGATGATTTATTTAAATTTAACTCAAACGTGTATCTACTTACGAATTTTGTTTCTTTTTTCCAAATAACTTATTTTTTTTTGAACATAGAAATTTGGTGCGTACCCTTTGCACATATACAACGTGCAATATACAACGTCCGCGATGATATGAGTTTAAAATTTGATGTTTTGTTTTTTAAAATTCATTACCAAAACGAGTTTATTTAGCATAAATAATACTTTACTACTAATAATATTGTTCTCATGTAAGTGATATTTGTTATCTTAATGAGAAATAAAGATCTTTAACCATTAAAGGCTCCTTCAAACCTATAAAAAAATTGTTTTAAATTTGCACCTTTTAAATATAATTCATGGGTATTGTTCGTTTTTTAAATGATTCGTCATTCGTTGTTAAAATGAAATAGAAATTGATACCTTCGGTGACTTGAATTCAATGCGAATAAATAAATATAAAATGGATTAATAAAATTATAGATATGCAACTTACAGAAACTATGTATACACTGTTATGTCTGAAGTACGTAACAGAACGTGCAATAACAAAAGTTTTCAGTTAATAAAAACGTCATTACATACTAAACAATATTTCTGTCTGTCTCAACTCGAAAATCTAAAACAATATTGTACAGTTTGATCAAGAGACTTGCGAGATAGGCTTCACATATATAAACATAAAAACTTTATAAATTGTGTCATAAAAACAAGTAATTTCTTCTAAATTTGTTCAGGGTATGGTTTCTATTTCGCTATTTTAAAGTCACACTGTTACTAAACGAATTTTAAAGAATTGAGTTTGGTTTAATGTCCTGTATATAGTTGTCGCTTAACAATACTTACAAATTATATTATTACAAAAGACTATGTAATATGATGTGGATATTAAAATAATACCAACAAATTATAATGAATAACGAATGTATGCACAATAAAACATAAATTAAATATTTCAATTTTTTACGCTAGGTATATCAGTTCTTGTAAGCGTATAATCTATGGTCTCTATGAACCAACAACTGATTAATTTTTCAATGTCAAATATCATTTTCAATTTTTTATATTATATCTCTGTGTCGTGTCTTCGTGGTGTCGATTTAAGGTAACAGTGTGCGCACGCATCGTGAAAATTCACTATCATAATTTTTTCTTAACGTACCAAAGGAAGTATAACTTCAAAAACACTTTATATGCATTGTGTACATTTTAAGTAAGTGCTTGAACTGTGTATCGAGCGATTACTAAAAGTTACATAATGCCACATTATAAAAAAACTTAATTGAAACAAAAATATCTGTTAAAATTGTGTATCAAATTTCCCTATCAAAAATTGTCCTAAAATTATTCCTTAGCCCGAATGGATCCCATTGGTTACGTGTGTTTATTTTTATTTTGTGAGGGTTAGATAAATAAATCCTTCTTAAATTAAAAGTTTTTCATACTTTTTAAATGAAAGTATTATAGAATTTGTGTAAAAATAAATTATGTATGTGGTATTTTTTAAAAACGTCTGTTTAGTTGAGTTCGACGGTCTCGATATTCGCACGAAACAAATTTACTTATTAGCGAATCGCCACTTTCAGTAAAATGTCACATTTAATATTTTAAGGTACCGAGTCAAAAATATACAGTTATACAAGCGATAGAAGGAAAATATTGTTTCATAATCTAAGGCATATTTTATTATTACAAAATAAAAATAATAACACTTTTATACATCAATGTTTAAAAGCGTAAAAAAGCGTAAAAAGACATAATTCAAGAGTGTAATGAGATGCAAGGTACTGAGCGCAGCGACCTCCAACAGGAGAAACTGGGCGCCGTAATTTGGGCCGCTATTCAATAGGATGCACCATGAGCAGGGGAGGTTGGCATGGAACGAAGGGTGGATTAAGCCCTATTCATTTAATTTTCTGTTCCCTAGTGTACTTCTTTTTCATTAATCAAGTAATTAATAAGAATAATAGTAAGGTGGAAAATATAAATCGCTAGCTGCGTTCTTCTGCAGGCGACCCGCATTTGACAGGCGAGTAAACTTCGTACGAAACGCACCTAAACCTTTCATAATTTTCCAATTTTGTATTACTTACTTTAATTTTGTATTAATATACAATTTATGTCTTATGATAGCTAACAACGAGTAGATAGGTCTTATACCTCCGCTCCCCGTGTAACGTCCGTAATAAAAATGCAAGCATTACCAAAGCTTTACTGGCCAAATAAGAAGCGAGAAATACGCTTGTTAAAAAGACTTTCCACCACTGCAATCGTAACACGTTTACAACATTTTACTGTTGTGAATTGTTGTTAACCTTTTTCAACAGTAATATTGTAAACGTTTTAGATACAGTCTTAGCATTTCTGAACAGTGATATTGAACGAATGATAGCTAATCGAGTAGGTAAACAGTTATTGTAAAGATATTATTAGGATTAGGAGATCAAGATCAATATAACAGAGCTGAGCAACCTTCAATAGAATTGAACTTGCAATATTGTTTTGTTCACTTCTAAAAGTTTCAAATGTTAGAAATTATATCTTGTAATATTTCGGTATAAACGTAGAAATTGCATATTAAACGATAAAATTTATTACTTTAAACATGACTTAACATTTAAAGCTATTGAAATTTAATGTTCGAGGCTGAATTTTCTATTTATCCTACAATTTAGCAGCGTTAAGCGGAATTCCGGTGTATAATTCGGTTACCCAATAATTCTGTTAAGCAGGCTACAAAATAATGCGAACAAACTATAATAGCTAGGAGTAAACAGGAAATGATGTAGGTAAAGTAGGTATTTCTTTATAATTATATTATATTATTTCCATGATTACTTTAAAACGTTAAATTATAAATTTACATTGTTCGTATGGTTTGCATCTTACTTTACGCTACTACGCTTTTATTATTCCATATAACATAACTTACATTAATAAATTTTATATCTTAACAATGATTATGATTATTATTTGAAAGTTTAATTATCAATAAACGTGGTAATAGTATTTGATTCTATATAATATATTTAAGATTATATTTGTTTATTTTTTACATAAGTACAAGATAAACGAGCAAGCATCTAGGGCATTGATATAGTATATAATGGTAACATATTTAAAGGTATTCATAATTAGATATTGACAAAACTTTCTCTTCAGGATAAAATTGGCCTATACGTACTTTATATAAATATAAAAAATATAGCGAGTGCCTGTAATTGAAATCAAGAATCGAATATTATGCAAGAAAAATGCCACAACAGTGTTCACTAATAGCCTCTTTCTATTCCAGAAGTTCCAAGATTCGAAGATAGTCTAAACAACCTAACAGTGTCACTGGGCAGAGAAGCAGTCTTTACTTGTGTCGTCAATGATCTCGGCTCTTATAGGGTTAGTAGAACTATTATTATGATAGCAAATATGACATAAAATTCAAGTGTTATATTATGCTTAACTGCAAAATATAACTAAGCACCACTAATACGTTAACCAGAATGTGGTATGATCTCAGCTTGAACTAGCAGTAACTTATTGCAATCGGTCAATACTAAATAGCTGTTCAATGACAATTCCAAACACAAAGCCTTTATTAAGCGGCGTCAACCCATCAACCACTATATGGTCCATGACTTTCCCATTATATGGTACACGACTCTCGTCGTGATTGGCCTGTTCAACCTCGGCCTGAAAATTGAAGTGAAGGGAGAAGAGGTCATCTTATTTTTTTTTGTGTCACCCCAAGATCTGTAACATAGCTTAACTTTTCTTATTTTAATGAAAGACTTTCTTTCTACTATTACATTTCAAAAGACACACAATGACAATAATCTGACATTAGAGAGGAAAAAAAGGCAATTTTCTACATGACAACAAAAAATATCTACACATAACATAAATGTTGTCAGCTAAAAATAATGGTGTATTACATTTTATTCTAATGTTAACAATTGCTATCTAAACAATGATGACTGGTAGATTTCGGGTTCTGTGTGATTTTTGCCCACTGAATCCCCTCAGGATCTATCCGGTACATATAGAAGTTTCAGAATTTTGTATGAACGCATCCGTACATGGCATGACCGAACCTCAAACTGTAACTTTATAATATATATGATCGATATAATAAATATGATCGATATAAAAAACTTCATGAAATTTTCAGACCTGACATAATAACGGGTGTTATGGTAGGAGAAAATTGCTTTGCAATTTTTGCAAATAGTTCAGACGAGTGTGAAGTTTTTTTTTTTTTGAATTAATTAAATACTAAGTATATCGAAATGTACAGATGTCGACATGTCGTAGAGAATGTAGAGTGCATTCTCTAAGATCTACGTTTTATGAATCTGTCCTTTATTTTACACACTTCACATACATAAAAAATATACATATATTATATTCCCTTGTTTATTTGTTTATTTTGTTATGTATTATATATTATTTGTGAAAGATCCCGTAATTCAGATTTCGTACTATTTTTTATATAAAATGCCTACACAAAGATACTCCTAGATTCGTCGAGTCTAAGTTCTCCCATTTCTTACTCAAACTTCTTCAGTTCGAATGCTGAACTGAAAAACTGTTCATTGTGACGTTTACACATGTCCTATAGAACCACACATATAAACATTGTAACGGGTACTCACGATTATTAATAATATATAAACGGTCACAAACTCCCATCCCTTCACTAAGATTCGCTGTGTTTCGGGTGGCAAAGACATACATATATAAGACATCATATGTATATGTGGTCATGACCCAAGAAAAAACACTTATCCTGCAACATAAATGGTCGGGAATCGAATCCGAAATTATGCGATTGACAAACATTTCTCGACAGACAGGTTAAAACATACATGGAAATCAAAATTATATCAATAACCTCAACTATACTTCCCAGGTGGCGTGGCTACGCGTGGACACGCAGACTATCTTGACGATCGCCACTCACGTAATCACGAAGAACCACCGCATAGCTGTGAATCACAGCGACCGAAGAGTTTGGTTCCTTCACATCCACGACGTACGACAAGCAGATCGGGGATGGTACATGTGTCAGTTAAACACAGATCCCATGAAGAGTCAAACAGCTTATTTAGATGTTGTTGGTAAATAATCTTTAATAAATAATAATAATGGTAAATATTTTATCCTATTTTATCTTGTTTAATATTTTCTGCAGCTTCAGTATATTTCATTTACTGGTTACGTACAATATTAGCTTTTTCTTCTCGTTAAATATAAATACGCATTGAGTGTTTTTGACGCGAAAGAAATTGAATATCATTTCAAGAATAAATTTCACACTGTTTCCTTCCATTAAAAGATCCTAATTTATTCATGCTTTATTTTTTCGCGAAAAATACTCGTAACTTTTGTTTAATATATATTGAAAGAAAAAGGCTTAGGCTCAGCTTAGTATCGGCTTAACTTAAGTTACTACAAGAAACATTTTGACTTTAACAAAATAAAATGGGAAATTGTGAACATGGAACTGATCAAAAGGAATGACTATATGTATATTTATCACAAGAATTAATTTGTATATTAGTAAACCAACCTCGCTTCGCTTCAGATAAACTAAGAAATACGGTAGAAATAGCACCTATATTTAATTTAGAATTGAAATTTCTGTTTCTGTGAATTAGAAATATATTAGATTATAACTTTTGTATTTATGAACGGATTGAAATGAAACGAACTTTAAATATTAAGTGATTTTTTACTGCATAACATTAGTTAAAACTTAAACGAAACCGGTTAATTCGTTACTGAGATGAACGTGCACAAAAGTATAGATAAACAGACGCAAATTCTAACAACTATTATATTGGGTTCTATTTTGTTAACAAATACC
Organism: Megathymus violae; assembly: GCA_003671415.1. Lineage (NCBI taxonomy): Eukaryota > Metazoa > Arthropoda > Insecta > Lepidoptera > Hesperiidae > Megathymus > Megathymus violae. The sequence goes on along the minus strand of PDGT01000013.1, from coordinate 5,978,195 downwards.
TCTAATAATAGTTTTTCTCATATATCCTTCATGTATAAGAATGTAGAAATCGATCAGTTAGAATTGTATAATATATCTATAGATTATATTTTAAGCGCTTATATTTAAAAATATTAAGCGTTTGTATATAGATATATGTATAACGTTTAAATTATACTACCATGTATTATTATTGCATATTGCGTACCTTAACCGTAAGTAGAATCACAAGCAAAATAATGAAATATTATTGTAAATAAAATTTAGTACCTAACCACAGTGATTAAAATTAAAATTATTAATATAATATAATTAATTAAACAAAATAACAATATTAATAACATAAACTAAAATGATAACAAAACAATAAATGTTTAAATTCGAGTTATTTCACTAAATGACACCGGCGGAACACGAAATAGTCAACACTTAAATTTCTATTGTAAAACATTTTCGTTGTTCACTAGTACCAAACAAAGAGGTAACATATAATATATAAAGTTAGGTTTTTTCATGAGATAAGAATGTAGTTTAGTGTTAAGTTTACGACACCTTTCGCAATTAGAAATCGACTCGTAACAACTCTTGAACCTGTAAACATCAAAGATTATATTCATACTAGGTTTTGTACTATAAAAGCATATTTGTAAATTTTGGATGAAATTATTGACAGCTGCAATTGCTGAATCGGGATAAATATAAGACAAATACAGAGACGACAGTGATTTGAAGTCAACGTCTTGGGATCTGAAATTTGATTTCTAACTCCTACATAACATAATAAAATATCGATGTAAGCTGCGAAACCATTTTATTCAAGTGAAAATTCGCAAATTTCTACACAATAATACTAACAACCAGCAAAATAATAAATTATCTCTTTGATATTTACCTCTATAAGGGAATACGGAAGATAAAAAATATTTAACTTGATCTCTCAAACCCATAAAATTTATATATTTTATATAAATATAACGAAACAAAACAAAACCGGCCTTGTCAAAATCGGACTCGCGTAAAATGTAATTTTTTGTAAGTCTAGCCAGAATCATTTTCATTCATAGGAAATTTAAAGACATATTTTGCTTTAAATTTTCCTGTAAATTATTATTAAGGCTTATATTCTGTATATCAAAATTTTAACTCAGTAATGCGAGAGATAATGTTGGTCGGACAATGAAGTTTCGTTACGGCATTTTCTCATGAACTAATAAACTGGAATTCATTACAAAAGTAAATATAACTTATTTGTGTACATACATTTCATTAATAGGCCCTTTCTTTTGATACCTCACTTAATACAATTGCAAATGAATGATGCAGTCCACTAATTCAGAATTAGTTTATTTACTGCAGTAAATATATGTACAGTTGCACGTACGTTCGTCTTTGAGTTAAAACTGTACATGTATGGCAAATTTCAATGTTATCTATCCAGCAGATTCGAAAAAAATCAAATATGACGGATAGGCACCATTTTGTTATATACTTCATTACATTTACAGAACCTTAAAACATAAATCGTAAAATTTACTGCGATTACTGTGCTCCTATATAAGTTAATCATAATTTATGTATGTATATGTATATATATATGTATGTGCGTATGTATGTATATATATATATATATATGTGTGTGTGTGTGTGCGTGTAATAATGGTATGTATGTATGTACATATATTTAAAACATACATAACTAAATAAAGGCTCGTTCCGTCACATGATCTACACAAAATAATGTTTGTGTTTTCCACAAAGATAACAAGTAGATATGCTTGACGTTTTAAAACTGTATCACTTACTAAACTATGTTTTATTCATTTACATTACGGTTTCTTTTATATTTTCCAATAAAGTTATATTTTTAGACACAGTCGAACATTACATAAAAAAAATATTTCGAAAATATAAGTGAAATGCGTACATAACAAAATTATAAAAATGAAAAGTAAATTGTAAATAGATATGAACAACTCCAGTAGTCTACAATGTTTTTAATCACGCGTATATTATAATCAAATCTATCACATGCACTCTTTTCATGCAAATCAAGGGGAAAAGAGCGTGTCGATCACTTGAGTTTGAAGTAGCCATTATGTTCCAAGGGCGTCGAGTAGTACCCTTCGAAAATTAACGGCATTAGATATTCAGTGCTGTGTCTGCCTTATGTAGGAGATAACAGTAACGATGGACTTACTTTAAATTTTACCAACAAATAGTTATATCATTGATATTTTGAGACCGAAAAATCGAGTTGTACAAAAATTTTGTACAAAACTTTGAATCGAAATAGTCATTTACCTCTTTCCATAGTAACTACGATTTTCATATTTATCTAACTTCAATCGGGTGTATGTGATAGAAAAAGATGTTTATTTTTCTATATAAACACGTGATATGCCACGTATTTGAGTTTCTCTAATAAATAACAAACTTTTAACAAGTTTTTCTATAACGTTAACATCGTCCAAAGCGATGATAACTAGTTCGGAAAATTACATGAAAAAAAAGTTACTTATTTTACACTTTGAATGAAAATGTTACAGTAAAATAGAGCGCAGTATTCCTTTTTTGTAATACTAGTGACGTATACATTAGGAAACATGATCTTTTGGGTCACAAATTGTATGCGCGCTCAAAATAAATGTTATGTAAATATTAATGTATTGTTGCCTTAATAAATACCGCACGAATATCCAAGTAGTAGTTTTCAAGGTTATCGCTTTAAACAAATAAGAGTTTCTCTATACTACTAACATAATATTAATTATAATACAGTCGCACAAAAATGGTTTTCTGTTACCGACCAACATTTTTTAATCAACCTTGTGAAGGGGACAGAAATTGTAATTACATACTATACGGTTACCTCTTTACATATATTACCGGTTTCTAAGGTATTATAATATGGTTATTGGGGTAAAGTCTACAAAAATGTAAAACAAAATGAATTCAAAATGAAAGTCGATTCAGTATCACTAATGAAATTTGTATCCTATGTATTTTTGTTTTTGTCTGTAATGGTATAATTAACAATTCATTATAAATAAAAAAAGGATTAATTGTAGTGTAAGGAGCTCCCTTCATCGTCGTATGTAAGCCAATCTAACTTTCTCGTAGTGCATCCTGCTGAACAACGGACGAGGCTATGACTTCAAGTCCCTCCAATTGTATGTTACTGGGCTTTATACCAACTTGTTTATAATCCCGACGGTATTCGTATATGGTGATTGGGTTCTTTACGCCCTGACTGACTATCAACCTCGCAGAATCAAACGTGATTTTTTTATGGTTCATTGTAATGCCGAACAGTATGGTGTCGTGGACGTCAATGAAAGGCATGACCATATACTGGCCCGTCTGATCGTTTCTCAGCTATTGATTCAGAAAAATGCTATTATCGTCCAGAATTTTCCTGGTACTAAGATCGCAAATAATTTCGATAATAATTTTTTCTCTCCTTTCTTATTCAATATTTTCTATTAAACTAAGCAGCGCTGCAGCGTTGTGCCTAGCAGTGATAGACACATTTCAATTTCCGGACCATATGCGAAGGAACGCAGTAAGCACTTCACTGCACGAAGCGCTAACTTGTTAACCCGTATCTACTAGGATTCAATTGATACTAATTAATTGTAGAAGGCGTTAGTTTGCGGAAATATAGGATTCAATTGATCATTATTTTACTTATAATAAAACTGTTGTATAACCGAAAGTAATTACATTGATTTTCTTACTTTGCTTCCCATTTCATACGAATCTTTGATTTTATATTAAAATGAAGCATATAAATCAGAATTTTACATTTATAATTTGTACTTAGATATTGGTAAACCGGTCACATTGCTCCTGCACTTAAATCATCTACTGTCTGTAAATATACTATAGTATAGTAATGAAACAAACACTACATGTTAAAATGAATAACATGATAGTAAGCTGATAATCAAAGCTTCCGGTCCGCTTTAAACCTTGAATGAAAACTTGTTAGAAATGAAAATTATTACATCTTTTTACGGAACCAGGTTAATGTCGGTGCTAACTCTAGTTATGGCAATTATTGATTATGCTGATGTTTGTTGCTCAGATGTCTCCGAAGAACCCCTCAATAAACTGGAGTGCCAAATCAATAATTGTATCAGATATGTATTCGGTCTACGCAAGTATGATCACATTGCCGAGTATCGAGCTCAGCTTAAATGGCTTCCTGTTCGACTAAGGCGATAATCCAGATTTCTCCATTTATTATATTCTATTCTGAGTGATTCAACGTCTCCAGCTTATTTAAAGAAAACATCAGTTTCTTTGTTCAACTCATGACTAAGAACTTCGCTCAGCTACTAACCTTAGGCTTTATCTTCCTCCTCATAGTACGGGGTTTTTCACTAATTATTTTACTATTGAGGCGGTACTTCTCTGGAACGCCTTGCCTAGACAACTCCAACTAAGATTTCCTTTAAGCGACGGGTTTGGTAGTGCTGTTTAAAGCAAGTCACATAAGTTAAATTTATTTAATATTGTATATTTTTCTGTATATATGTAGGTATATATATTTTTATGTATGTATTATCAATATTATGTATGTAAACTATACAAATTATTAATCATTGATCTATTTTAAATTTTAATATATTGTACACACCTACCACATCTTCTCACCAGCACTCGGAAGTTGACTGGTAGACAATCCCATCAGGCATTAAGTCTGCCCATTGTATTCCTATTTTTCATTTTTTTACCATAAAAAATAAATAAAGAAACCGGATCTCATAACCATAAAAATGCTATTTAGTCAGTGACACGCATAATGTTTCAATAGCCATAATACGAATCAGATAAGACACCATATTAGCAGTAACGAAGAACTTGTAGGCACTTTCTATATCTACGGCTCAGCACAAATGATGATAAGATGATGAAATAGAAAATTTGAATTTTTCTATCTAGTGAAGTACGTAAAGAGACTGACCATCACATGTTAAATGATAACTGTCATCACATTTATAATACCGAGGGCTATATCGATATATTTAATTTATTCAATTAGAAATTTTACACTACATTTAAATATCAATAATTTCAGTTTGTAAATATGGAATTATCTAATAGCTTCACTAGACCATCATTTAAAGAATCCTATTGAAATTATGTTCTTTCATGATAACCATTAGAAAAAGACTTAGGTTATAATTGTTAATAAGGAAATATGTTCTATAAATTCAACGATTCCAAAATCCAAATTGATTGAGTGACTCAAATTAGTTAAAATTCAGTTACCACATTTAATTGTTTACACAGTCAACAACAGCATGGCTAAATAAAATCGTTCAACAACACTTAAAAAGAAATCTCTAACAATGTAGTCATATCACACCTCGTATGTATACTTTATGACAACTTGACGTAACCAAATTATACCTTTAATAATAACAATGTAATACCTTATTAAACTTACCTTAGAAAACTTATTAAACTTACCTTAGTAAACTTATTAAACTTACCTTTACAAACATATGTATATTTACAAGTAATTTTTTTCATTATTTTAGATTCTGTTTTATTACTTTTAGCTTCCAGTGATGATAGAGTTTTGTTTTATTACTTATAGACACCGAACGTTTACCTAATAGTACTAATTATTACTGATAATCTCATTTAAACACAATATTGGTAAAATTAATAACCACAAGCACCAACTCAGTAATATTTTTATGTATAAATAATGCCAGTAATAATATTGTTATTAAGCAATAAATTTTGTGTACATATAGTACATGTTACACATCTTTGTCATGAACTTGATCATCATGATTATCATCGTGTTTATGTAACTACGAGTATCTCAGTCTGTATCTATAACTGTCTCAGTGCTGGATTGGAACAGACTGAAAGAAACTACAACTCATACATTTTTAACATTATAACCTGTGTTAAGATTGAGATGGACAAAAATGTAATCTAGGCGAAAACTGCATTCCACGTTCAATTTCTTTTTGGGTAAAATACTTCGCATCAGAAAATTTTTATCAACAGAATAAAGCCTTTTGTTTAACAAATTCTGAAACCAAATACACCGTTTCAGTAGGCTACTGATTGTGTGGTAATCTAGAGATATACCTTTTTGATTTGATTTTTATTTGACACCTAGCAACAGTACGTCTTCACTTCCTATTTCCGTTGAAATCTTATGATTAGATAATCATGTCAACGCAAAATTAGCACGGCAACGTGGTTCTGTGTAAACAACGCGATGCCAAAGTAACGCAAACTATATTTTATCCAGTCCCTCCAGATATCTTGGACTACCCGACGAGTAGCGACCAGGTAGCGAGAGAAGGTGCCAATGTGACGTTACGTTGTGCAGCGCATGGCGTACCCACTCCCACGGTAGTTTGGAGAAAGGAAGCTGGTGATTTACTGCCTACTGCTAACTTTAGTGATACACATAGTAAGTATTTCGCTTACGAATTATAACTTAATCTGCATAATATTACTTTTGGGTAAATATATTAAACAAATTCTCATTAACATTACACAAGTTATAATTTAACAAAAGGTAATAATTACATTCAATAACTGAGATTGCTTGAATTTTTTCGATATTATATATCATTGTAGAGACAAATCATTTATCTGAACCGAAAATCTTGAATTGATCTTGAAATGGAACTTAAAATCTTTCTACTATTCATTTCAATAACTTAAACTAGACGAGTAGATTTTGCCTATTACATCACAAATTTAAATTTGAAGTGGTACTCATTTTGATATTATATTATTATTATAATAGCGTTGTAAATATTGTCAAGTGAAATACGTGTGTATTTTACTTGACATTATATTATTATAGTAATACGAATGCCCATATTGCTGTGATCCGAAAATTAATGCCGCACCTGTTACATGTATAAGTGGATTTTGGGTAAATTATTGCAGCAATAATTTAAATCTCAGTGAAATTTGATATAAAATTAGCTTTTTTCCAGTAGAATTATGGGTTATAATAACATTGACTTTACAATGTTACAATGAGAATTCATAAAAAATAAACACAAACGTCTCTTTAATGTAAGCGACGGGAACCGAAACTTTTTTGAGGTTTTGACACTATTATGTTATCTATTTAACTAGCTAGTTTTCTATTTAAAGCATAATGATCAACATATTCAGGAACAACAATTTGAAATGATCATAAACTATGTGTATCTTTTCATCGTGATCCATTTTGTGATTTAGAATATTAAACCAAAATGAGACCGAAGATTTATGTTTGACAATTGACGTAGGTATATTATATGTTTTGAATACAAACAATTTTAATATCTTCGTTTAAGACATACAACACCAGTAGCGTTTTGATGACCGGACGTGCATATTGTAAAATACAATATAATACAAATACTTTGAAACTGAAAACGAATTTAATATCGAGAAATAAGATACAGTTTTAACTACGACAGTAGATATAATAACTATATTAAAATATATATTTTACAATTTGAACTCGATGGATTCTCCGTACGTCTATAATTGGTTATTGTTTATGAGAAAATTTTATATTTTTACAGTCATTCTTTAACCTTTAGTCTTTTTTTTACATGATACCCGCAAACTTGATTTTCAGACAATACATTTTGCCTTAAGTCTGCTTAATTTACATATTTTTGTTAATAAAGAACAATTCAATAATTTCTTTCCTTTTTATTATATTGAAATTGTCTTTTTTATACAAATTTTGTTTATTTTACGCAGATTCTTCAGTGAATGGAGCAGTGTTGCACTTAGTAAAAGTATCAAGACTTCACATGGGCGCGTATTTATGTATAGCAAGCAACGGAGTACCGCCCTCCGTCAGTAAACGAGTGATGCTCGTCGTACACTGTGAGTTTTATTCCTTCTTATATTTTGATTGTATAATGTTTATAAGCGACAAACTATTTTTATTTTTCTTTCGAATGTTTTAGATATGGTTGACGCGTTAGCTAAACCTAAAGCGCATCTCATAACAATTCAAATAGTAGTCTCATAATATCTATAATACTGCAATTATTTGATCACCTACCTTAAATAGTGATGCTTTAAATAATTGTATTGATACTTGTAAATTGCGAGCATTTGCCAAACAAAGACTTCTAATACCTTCAAGTGGAATTATTCTGTTATAATTTAATTTAATAATATTTTCATTTATTAAATAACTATAACTTCATTTAACTTAATTGTATACCTAAGTATCTTTAAGTACAAGTAAAAGCCAAACACTAAAAGGTTACCTTCATAACAACTTGAGTTTATTTGCTGTCGATAACGGGACAATATAAAGTAGGATTACGTTTCTTTTTTATGTAAATTGTCGACAAACGTGCAGACGAGAAAGCTGATGGTAAGTGATCACCGTCGCCCATGTACATTAGTAGCACTAAAAACATCAATGATACGTTGTCTGCCAAGAAATAAGAAGTATGGAAGTATTGGCTCTCAAGCCCCCAGCCGGAATACGGCGGCTATCTCAAGTAAGAGGATAATAACTAGCCATGCAGACTTCACGGAAAGATTATAATACCGGTAATAATATTAATGACTTAATAATAATATGTATAATATAATCATCACATGGGATTGAGCCAAAGCCACCCCAATACGGCCAAAATCATCCTAAGTGTGAGATTCTGCAATCACATCATAGATATCATATCATAGATTTAATTGTCATTCAATATAAAATATATTAACCCAGCAAGATTGCTTAGTGCTAATAAATGATCCCGTTTGAGGTGTAAGAGTGTCCTCACATCCTTTCATCACTCCCATTGTGCTGAACAATGGGCGAGATAACGGCGTTAAGTCCCTTTTTTTGGAAGTCGCTGAGCGCTGTACTACCTAGCTGAATTACGAAGTATTCATGTACAGAAGTAGAAATTTTTGGACGGCTATCACTGTCCTTCTATAAATAAATCGTGAAATATTTTAAAATATTTCGGTTGTCATTCTGAAAATCCAAATAAAAAAGTTATGGCTTTTTTCATGTTATAAGCCGACAAACGAGCCACCTGATGGTGAGTGGTCACCGTCGCCCATGGACATCAACAAGACCAAAGGTATCACTGATGCGTTGCCGGCCAGGGAATAAGAAGAAGGTAAGAAAAAATGTACTGGCTCTCAAGCCCCTGGCCGGAACACGACGAGTCGTTTGCCGGCTGGCTCAAGCAGAAGGGTGGTAGCTAGCCAGGCAGGCTTCACGGAAAGACAATAATACCACTAATATTATTAATGACTTAATAATAATACTGATTATATGATCCTTACACAAAGCCCTACCACCAAGCAGGCTGGTTTCTGTCGCCTCTTACGACACCCTTTTCTACCAGCATGGCATTGGGGGAGTATTCTAGGCCGCCCTAATACGGCCAAAAGGCTCTTTCTTGACCGGTTACTTGCCGATAGTGTTCCTGTTTTAAATGTGCATGGATGGCGCTGATCACTTTCTGTCACGTAGACTGTCTGTTCGTTCGCTGGCTGATACCACAAATTCAAATTCAAAATCATTTAATCTTATAGGTATTCTGTAAATACACGTATGAACGTCATTTTTTGCTCCTACCACCGTTTCGAAAAGGTGCTTTAACAATAAGGAGACGAAACGGCGAAATAAACTCCTCAGTACATCTTTTCAACAAAACATGGTAATTACAAAAGTTTAAACCTGTGCGGAACTGGTTTCGACACTATTATTTCCAGGCATCCTTGTCATTCATGTACTCATCTATCCTTTGCCTATAAGTTGTGTTTTAATGCGACGCTTAAAAGTTCCAATGGGCAACTCGCAAAAAAGAAACACCAAATTATTCAATCTCATGAACACCATTGGTTTGTGAATCGTTTCATAAACTTCATTAAAATGAAATAATATCTGTAAATAAAACATAGATGGATGTTGCCTCAGCAATCATTGTTCTTACCAAAATTTATCAAAGATTCAATGTTTCTGAATCTGAATTAATAATTAATTTAATACATTTGTAAAATAGGGCTGGTACCGTTATTGGCTATTGAATAGATTGCCCGTGGATCGCATCGACATAACAGTCGATTTATTTATAACAATCTGACAAATGTTTCTTCATATTTGTTAAGTCACGAGGCAAAAAATAAAACTGAATTCTAGAAATGCATTGTGTTAGGTCTCCTTTTTTTATTTAGTGATCAAAACCTTTAACAATATCTCAACAACTTGTGACATTATTTGTACTATTAATAATTCGCATATTCAGCATATGCTCCAGACTTCGTCAGTACCGTGGAAACGCTCATGCCCTGCAATAGTCCAATAATATGTGAAAATCAAATAGCCCTTCGTCTCGATTAAGGTTTTAAAATATAGGATCAGGCGATAGGTATCTTAGAAACAATTGTTCAGCAAAAATTCGGAAAAAGATTACTCCTACACATATCACACACATCATTAATTACATAGGCTTGATAGCCTTTCAGTTCCCCAAAGAGATCAATACAACGGTGCTTGAAAAGATTAAGGAATTATTACTCATCGTATCCTTTTTTCGTCCATTGATACTTACAATGTATTACTAACGAGGTATTAAGAATAAGACTTCTAATTATGAATTTTATTTACAGTTCCGCCTATTATGACAATACAAAATCAACTGGTTGGTGCTAAAGAAGGTGACACAGTACATTTAGACTGTCACTCAGAAGCCTTCCCTAGATCGATTAACTATTGGACGATAAATGATCAAATCATATCGCAAAGTAAGTATTGTATTTTGAGGAAGTCCTTATCGTGCACAGCCGGTGCACGAGTGGACAAGGGCCATATAACTAAAGTTTATATTGCTAATTAAGTTCAGTCGAAACAAGTGTAATCTAAATTTTTCTTTATAAAATATATATTTTACCCACAAATATTTTTATTACTACTGTCATTTTACACATAATACCAGAAAAAATAATAAATTATCCATTTGACAACAATGTATGATGGTGTCTGAGACCCACTCCCGATACAGTACAAATAACTAAGATCATATTTTATTCTCACTGACAACGATTTAAATAGATTTCCTGTTTCAGTAAATTAGACAATTAAGGCAATGGATTCATTGATACACATTCTATTGTTCGTCCATTTGCGTATAAATCTATAATAAAATGCGGCAAAATATTTTGAAATTGAGTAATACTTAGTTGGTATTGTAGTGATATATGATCATTACGATCCACAACCATGTCACAGCTAGTCTCGACTAGGGTTTATAACCGGGATTTGATACCACCAATAGTGTCAAAATAATTATTCAACACATCATGAAGTTAAGTCATTCACTTACATTACTCTATGTTGCCTTGTGGTGTAGTGTCGCTAGCTAGTTGCTTTTATGATTTAATAATACATGATTTTTACTAAGTGATTTATGTTTTTTGACGTTCTTAACCATAAAAAATAAAAATACTGACTTATTAATAATGTTCAATTTACAAATAAAACTACGCACCTGCCTGTATAGGTAGTATAAGGCATCCTAGATTTTCGTCGTTCTGAGCAAAACTTTTTGTGAATTTGAAATATTTTACTCTGGGGTAGAAATTTCCGAACGTCCCGGGAATTCCCGTTTCCACTATAACTACCCGCTTCTGAAAATCCTGGTTTCGGAGCGATGACATATCCATAAATGCTTAAATATCCACCGAATTGGACCTAACTGGCACATAACACTTTACAATTAATTAACAAACATATTAGTTACATAAATTCCGGTCGCTCAGACCAGAAATCCAACCTGAGATCCTTCGGTCGGCATGCTTCCCTACTACTCACAAGCTGTTTAATTTGAGAACTATAGAGTTTACGTATGCAGGTTATCCTTTACCTAAGTAATTCTTGAGATAAATTTCGGTCCGCTAGGTAATTATTTGTGGAGGTTGCTTTAATGCGCGTTTCGTTGGATAGAAATCCTACAATAAAGACCGGATTTCTTTTGAACATCCCACATGAACTAAATAAAGATGTCAAGTTAGTCCTTTATCAGTACACCAACTTATTTAAAATGAACCGCGATGTGGTAATATGATCGTGTTGAGTCCGTGTTATAAAGTTATCATTACATCATATTTTATTGAAAAGGTCTATAAAACATATTAACATTTCTATAAAACACGCATTCTTCTAATTTTATTACCAACTTCGTATCGAAATACTCAATACAAATTCTCTTACGTTGCAAATGTACATTTAGTGAAACCTTTCCACATTGCAGTTTAATACGAGCAATTGTTCAAATTGCATACATAATATAGAATAGACTTTATAGTCTAATAGTGGCCATCTTGTAGGACTAGAGCTAGTTAGATCGGTTTAACAACTACAACAATAATCGTAGTTTTAGTTACCTTTATGTAGTAATAAGAGTTAGAATATTTTGAAAGTATAATTATCATTAACTTCTTGGCTACATTGTCACAACTTCCAATCTCTGTGGCAATGTAAGCGATAAAAATGATATAGTCAGTTCGACAATTTTGGTATTTACGATGTGCAAATTGTACTACATTTGCCTTCCTTCGTTATTTCAAAAAAGAGGCACATGCAATATTTGAACTAAGGCCTCTCAAGTGAGAGATCAACCTTCTTACCGCTACACTGTCAATATTTTATTCCTACTGCACACATTTGCTTCCAACGATTACCTCAACTTATCTTTCGTAATCTCAGTCGTGCTGTTTCTTCCAGCTGACAAAAGGTTTGAAATAACTGCCATCGAGAAGGGATATGAAGTGGACATGAAGTTAAAAATAAAGAAAGTTGGTCGAACTACTTTCGGCACGTATAGCTGCATATCGAAGAATTCCCTGGGTGACACGGACGGGACTATCAAATTATACTGTAAGTGTTTCTCTACTATCGACTGTTCATACAGTTGCGAACTTAAGTTTGGAATATTCCCAGACGATGCTTTCAAATTTATAATGTTCCTAGTAACTTGAGCTCGTTTCGCTTCAGATAACATACGCTTTACGTTTACAAATATCAACCACTCCCGAAACAATTGTTATTAATTTTTATCAGGCGTTAATAAATTTAATGTTAATGCCATTTTATATTACCTATCCAGTTTATGGATCGGTTATCCTAGTTCTGTGAATTAGATTTATTCTTTATTGCAATAATTTAACAAAAAACAGTGAAAGCTATTTATTTCTCTCATAAAAGACCGTCAGGTAGAGACCGAAAAATGAACAAAAATTCCAAAAAAATGATTTGGTCTATATCGATGATACAACAAGCTTTTAAAGTAGATTAGTTAAAAATTAAAAAAAACATACCTATATGTACAGATTCGATGCCCCCTTACCGTTTTATTATTATTATATATGTATTTACTTTTCTTATAGATTTTAGACACTATATTAAAAAATGCTCGGTGAAGCAAATTTCTGATTATGTTGATATTCGATTATTTACGTGTAAGGTGGTAAACAAGTTTCCAAATTACAGCTTAAATAATATAATCAAATTCAAAGTAATTATATTAAGCCTTCACTAACGCTCATTCCATTATTGTGAATAATTTGCACGAGTGAAAGGAAGTATTTATTACGTATGTGAAAGGTTATGTGAGACATACTGTTCGTATTCCTAATTGTATACAAACGCACGTCAATAACAGCTACATAAATAAAGCGAAAACTAGAGTAAACTCGACCGTTAATGTACGCATAAATCACAGGCAAGTTAATGGATAACTCGTGTAGTAATACTATTGAAGCTTTCATACCTTCATATTGAAGCTTTCAGACTCCGCGACGTAGATAAAATCATGTTTAATCGTCTTTACATTATACAAAATTTGATTACACAATTTACAAAAAATGATTTTCTTTAGCTTAAAGATTAAAAGACTATTTTGATATACATCGTGTGTTCATATGGTCATTAAAGAGGAATTAAACACTTAAATAATAAAAAGGTTCACTCTTTGTAATATAAGTCTAATCTATGATATTATATGACTCTTAGTATTTCGATATGTTCGTAAGTTACAGGTATTTTGACTGGGAGACTATTGCACTAGATTCGTTAGTTATTGGATAGTACGTGTATTGTTTGAAACGCTTTATAATTAAATAGTAAAATTACGAATATAGAAAATATATATTATTATATATTAATTAAGATTGGCACCATATATAAATGTGATATACGAATATGTGATCTTAAAATTAGTGATAATAAAAAATTCTTTAAATCCCACATAAAATTTTAAACATGAGGTGGATAATTCTGAATACTCGTAGATACGTTAAAAATAAAAAAATACGTTTAGCAAAATTAGTTTCAATAAGATTTTATTAATTAAGGATAGAAGGAAGAGACAGGACCATACGTAGACACCTAATCTTATTGTTTTAACTTTGCCCACATAAATATTTAAAGTATTCTTTGCAATTACTCAGATTTTCTGGTATCCATAAACAGTCCAATTTATGAACATATATTTCTGATGAAAGACTTCAACGCATATTTTATTAAAAATGATTTTCACTCTATTAATCCATTGAATCTGCCATCTTCTTTCAATGTTAACATCTCTGATTAAACGTTTTGCACAATTTTCCTATAAACCTACTTTTCAATTCTTCTTCTTCTCACGATTCTTCTCCAGATAAAGTTAGTACACTTGGGCAAGTAGCTGCATTTTTTTACACCACGACTTTATTATCTGTCGTATCATGTTCGACCTCCTAAGCATAAGTCTCGATATTCATTTAATCGTAACATAGTCTTTAAAGCACATGTTGATGACTGTTTTCATCGGTATTGGTATCGATGACAAGCTTAACAGATTTAATACAATCGTTTTAGATGTAAGTATACACCAAACATGTCTCTATCAAACGTATTAAAATAAAAACGAATCCTTGCACCTGGGTTTACTTGAGATATTAGGGAAATGATGGCTCGAAGCAAACCGTAGATTTAAGCTGCGTCCACCAGAAACTAATCACACTCGTTTCAAAACTTTACAAAATCATTGCAGTTGTCTGTGTCGCGATGATTAATTATATTTTTCATAAAATAGTCGATAATGTACTTAAATTTCTTAGATCTGTGGGAATTGACAGATGTCCAGTGTCAGTTTGCAATTATATGAGTAATAATGACCTCAAAAAATGTTTTACGTCTTCATAGCTCTTGATCCTGATGTCGAATAAGCTAACAAAATTGTCAATTGCATCTGTTATAAATATATATCTATCTCCTTTTGACTTTATAGTGTTTTCTTTATTTCTGCCTGCTTTTACTCATATTTTCAATACTTCTAATCTTTCCCTCCTTTTTGTCAGCCTGGAAAGTGGCGATTCTTGTTCCTTAACCTGAGATGATTAATCCATTTTCTGTGTCCCATTTCCGTCCGATATATATTCTACCATTCCTCTATGAAGTTCTAGAACATGTTATTCATCAACAACTCTACAACTTCTTATTTCTCTCTTCTCTTCTCTCTCCTTATCAATCAGAGTTTCATTCAGCCCACAATACAGTCCCCGCATTACCTAAAGTAACCGAAGGTGGCCATGTATAATTAGTTCCTCGCATTATTAGTCCTATTAGACTTTCTCAGTGCATTCAACTCAGTATATTTCAATATGTTCTCGTTCGGAATCTCATGTTTCTTAATATACTTAAATACTTAATTATTATATATTTATTTAAATAACAGGCTTTAATAATAGGGAAAATGCTTGTATATTTTTTATGTTTTTACCGACTATTTATATAAATATAATACTGTTAATTAATATTCCCTTCATAGAAAAGTCAACATTTATTTATTCTTACATTTTTTAAATTGCGATATTGTTAAGTTTTTAAATGTTGCCATTATAGCGTGCTTCTTGGTGACATCAGCGTCTGCGACAAGTTCAGAATGTTCTTTTTATATATTTAGCACTTAAATACTATTTTATCAATTTTAAACTTTTAAACATAAAAAAAACCTGGAAAGAATATGAAACATGTTGTATACCTGTATGGAAAAGTGCGATAAAAATACTGATAATAAATCAAAAGTAGGATAAAAAACGCCCCTTATAAAAAGTTCATAAGGCTGGCTGAGGAAAATATTTCATATTAAAATTAATTCAAAGTTGTGAATTCAATATGACAAATCGTAAAAAACAACCAGTAAAGTATAAATAACACTATGCCCTCCATTTTTTCTTGATGTGAAGTCGCGAACGCTTACGTCACGTTTCTGTCTAGCCAATAGCATGCAATGCGATTTTAAAATTTTCCTCGCATTTTTGCCACTTTCTGTAAATTAATATTTCACGTTATAAAACTTTTAAATATAATATAAAGATTTGAAATAAAAATATTTAGTCAATATTTGAATGATATACATATTCCCCATTGGAGACAACTACTACCATCGTAACCACTTAAATCTACAATCACTACCTTCTGTTTGTTATGACGGTATTCTGTAATTTACCCTGATACGACAAGGAAATTTGAAGTCATATTTGATAGTAATTTATCAGAGAAAGCGCACGATACTGAAAACAACTCAGTGTCACTTCTCCTTGCATTGGGTGAGAAGACTTCAAAATGTCATTAACCCACACATTAATCCAACCTATAATAGACTGTAGTGATGTGATCTTTTGGATGTCACTGAGGAGCTCCTAAATAAACTTGAGCACTTGCAAAACTTGAAAAATTCCCTTTTTCTTCGGACTCAAACGGTTCGATCGAATATTTCAATTTCGAAGGGATGACAAGTGGCTCCTAATTTGACTTGGCAGGAATACTCGATTCTTGTATCTACTTTTAAAGATATAGCATAGTCCTTCTATTTACCTCCGCAATCGATTTCCAGAAGTATCATGCACGACACACCTGAAAACTCTCCTTAAATTTCCTTCCCAAAAGTCAAACTTTTATACCCGTTCCTTTTCAGTTCAGGCAGTTAAGTTTTGGAACTTGCTACATTTTATTGTAAAATTCTTATATTTAGGCACGCAGTAAGTTTGCCTCACTATATCACCTTTCCATTTTATAGGCCTATTGGAAAAAAATACTGAATATTAATAAGTAGTGCCCTTGTAGAAACTGTCCTGTAATATGTATGTACAAAAAAGATAAATAACACTTAGTTTTCCATTACTATTACTATGAAATAAAAGCTTATTTTTGCTCTCTTTAAATGAACTCCATTACTCATGCGCGCCCTTCCTCTGTACGTGGTCAGACACGGATATGGCAGGTATTATTTGAGTAATAATGAGTTGCTGTTTATTTAATATTACACGGTTTCTAGGTGTTGAGTCTCGGTATTAGTGTTTGTGTGTGAGTGTAGGGTGTATATAAAACAGGTATATCAGAAATAAGTATAAATTAAATACAATGCGCCTAAGCCTATCGCTGAGACGATCCCTATACCAGGAAAACTTTGTTGTATGATTTTGAAATATATAACTTATTAAATAATATTGATAATGATTTGACGACAGGTCATTCTATTGGATCCGTTCATTACTATGAACCATCTCGATAACACAACTATATTGTGACAATGTGACCAATTAGTAGATTACATGTATATCCGGATATATAAACTTAAAACTAAGCAGTCGAAAATGTTATATTATAAGAATTAAAAAAATAGATTCAACTATACTACTCGTAAACGATTTGACTTTATAAACAATTTTCTACAATAACTGTTTCAGAATATAATATTTTATTCCCTAATATATATATCTAATAATAAAAAGTAACTTACAATTTACTTTTTTATTTTCGCTTCTATATATACACAAAAAATCTTATCGCTACATAAACTTTTCTTACATTTTAATCTATCATATATATCGAGTGTTTTTCGCATTTTAAAGCAATATTATTTTACAGCACTCTCCGGAAAATATGAGGAAATGCAGTACAACGAGGTCAGTGACTTCGAAGAGACGCCTGACGTCAGCGAGCTAGAGGCGTTGAAACGTAGCGCTGGCGTGCGGCTATCAAAGATCGCGGCTCTCTTTCTTCTCGCCGCTATATTATAAATCTACTTTGTATATACAAATATATTGTTACAGTAAACTTTTTTTTACTCGTTTTATTTAAACCCATCAATAACATAACTTCGCAGTGATATACGATATTCTAACAGAAGTCTAACAGCGTTGATAGCCTAATGATTTGCAACGGTTTAATAAACTCCTCCCCGGTTCCTTTTTGGTTGACTACCCGTCGGTGATGCGTTTGGTGTTATCGATATTCCGGGTACATCGGTGACTACGTACAATCAGGTTGCCTTTATGTTCATTCTTTCGGCTGTGTTCATTTAAAAAATAAATACAGTTCCTTTGGATTCCGAACGAGTCTTCGATTAATTTTCACGCTTGTTATCACCCTCCACCAAAGAATGGAAATATAGTTAGGAAACCTAACTATCTCAAACTACTTCACAATATATTCAAGTGCGTATGTATTCGGCCAAACTGGACCTGACCACAATGTGGACATGACATTATAACCGCTTACTCACTTACACCGCGCTCGAATTCCCTGCGGTGTGTATATGGACATATCACAAATACCCATGTCCCGAGAACGAATATTTATATGTCTCTAACTCGGCAGGCAGGGTCGCTACCAACTGGGTTACGGGGTCCTCAAAGGAATTATGAAGGAAAATATCCCAATTCACCAAGGACGAATGAATTGTGATGACAACAATACTGCTGTATAACCCTAGTTTAATGAAAATGTGGTAAAAGATTAATAGACAAACGACACGTTGGAAATTGTTTTGCTACCGAGATTTTATGACATATTAGTTTGTTTTATTTAGTACTAGTATATAGTGAACTATGAGTGTCTATTTAAATAAGAAATGTGTTCAGGAAATTGTGCGCTCAGCGAATATAACTCGACTTGAAGCCAGATCGGTGCAACAGAATGAAATGAAGAAAAGATTTACCAGAGCAAAGCTATCAACCTAAGTATTTCATCCCCGATAGATACTCGATTTTCGATTTTAATAATGCGTAGAAGAAGAATCGAAGAAGATATAAAACCATAACTTGATAAACAGGCCTATAAAGAAGTCCGTCTATTTCTGAGTCCAAGCCAACCCCGGATGCACATGGTGCTAATGGATAGCAGACGCGGCTAGAAGTATCTCCTTTTGAAGATCGTTGGACAGAGTACCACCAGGCTTAATCCCAATCGTACACGCTTGCTAGTACCCAGTACCCAGTAGTAGTAGCCGCAAAAATAACCATTTGTCATCATATGATTCCTCTTATCACGTCCTATGGTCTTTCCACTGACATAAAAAATAAATTCCTTTCGTTTGCGTAAAGAAAAAATTCACTTGAAGACAAAACTAAAATTTTCAATTTTGTTTTTTTTTTTTTTATATATGACACATTATAGATTGGGGACAATTTATCTTATTCATAATGCATAGGATATTAATTCACTAAAAGATATTTAACTAATTAGCTTTTGCTGTTAAAGTAATGTTTAAGTATAGAATAATGAAACTTAATATTTACGTGAAGACAAAAAAACAAAGTACTGTGTTTAAAAAAGGGTAAAAGGGGTTAAGCTTACGTAAATACACAATTCATTCAAGAATCAAGTGTTTTTGTATACATTTATTAAAAATACACTCTAATAAAAGTAAATACATTTCTATTTTCGTATATTTTTTCCTGATATTTTTTATTACAACTCCATTTAACTTATCCAGAATTACTTTAACTACGTTAAATAAACACATTACCTTAATTTTGTTATGAAGTGAAAAAAATTATACGTAATTTATGACTTCAAAAGATTTTATCAAAAAGTTTCTCTCTTTAGGAGTTCTGTTAATGTTTTTAATTCCTATTCTATCATATATTTATAAGTACTTAATTGCCAGCACAATTTTATTTTACTGCGAAGGTAAAACGGTAAATTTATTTCTCAGTTAGTAAGTAACAACTTACGTCATTAATGACGAGTAATATACATTGTTATTACTGTAGAGTTTCTATATAACCTTAAGATGAAGACGATAACCTTAGAATGGAATTGTAGTAATTAATTAAATTAAAGCAATTGTAATCATAATTAAAGTAATAAATTATAAATGTAACTTTATGTGACGAAAAGCATAATAAGAAAAAAGTATAAAACTGAAAGTGTTCATTATTATATAATTACAAATTTGACAACAAATTACACAAAAATCCTAAAATATTTATTTTACCTTTTAGATTACAAGCCAAACTAAGTAAAAATTAAATTTACTCTCAGTTTTAGGAGAGTGAATAGGCTTCTATGACTTAGTTCCTTGAATATCTTAGACTTCATCTCCACTTATATATATATACCTGATTCTTTAAAAATAATACTAACACATCACTGCTATTGCATTTTCCAGTCATAGAACAGGACACGCATTAAGGTTTTAAGATTACGAAATTCGATACTAATATGATTTAAATATTTTCACGATTCTAAAGAGTCCGGATAAACTCAGTTGACACAAACTCGCTTGTAACCTTAAAATGGATAAAGAGTATTCGTGATTTTAAAACATCCTGATTTTTTTGTATAAATTCTCATATACCGACAATTAAGTTTATAGAGATTTATTTACTTTATTTATTCGATAACTAAATTGAACTTTTAAATTTAGAATATATTTTTTAATTTCTTAATTAAAAAGTTTAAAAACAACGCACAATAGGATTTATATCAACAATTCTATGAGTAATGATAGATTCAGTAGTACAAATATACATAGAAGTATAATCATATATCATGACAACATTATCCCAATTTTTATTTAAGGTCAATACCTAAAATCAAATGTGAATGTAACTGTTACACTATATAAATCTTTGATATTCTGTTCAATCCATTAGTATGCTGTGAGTGGAAGGTATGTCATCGATATCTATGGCAATAAAAATGTTTCATCTTGGAAACGTGGGTATAACTGAATCCGCTGTGCTTGGCTGCAGTAGCGCGTATGCCGTAAAAGCTGAGTGAATAACTCTGCACTGTGTAAGACGTGCCTTGCATTAGTTACACTACGTGCCTTTAGATATCCGGAACATTTAGACCTTGTTTTCATCGTAAAAGATTATCTTATGTAAAGCGAAACTCCTTATCATCAGCGAATAACAAATGGCATGAAGCAAAAGAAAGATTTTAGAACTTTGAAACACAAGGTCGGTCCCTTAGTGTATACGTATATTTCATGCTTCTGGACTTTTTTCGTTCGTAGAATGTTATCATTTTTAAGAGCTTGAAGCGCTCGACTGTATTATATTGTAGCAATTATAAGGAAACGGCAAAAGTTATATCATTAGCCGATAGTTATAAAATTTTATGAGCAATTCCTTTGCTCGAAAAGACACTTAAAGTAGTCTGACCCGCTTGTTATCGATAATAGCAGTTGTTAATCTTTATCGGAGGGATTCGGGTGGACTTAAAACTTATAAATTTTGGTCGGGTAATATTTATAGGGAGAAACTAAACTGTCCTGAAGGGAACAGCTGAATAATACGCGTCATTTACAAAAGTAAATCGTATTTGTGTCGTCAATACAATAGAGTACAGGTTATGAACTACATAGCAGAGCATCCTCATTAGAAAAAAACTAGACCCATTTATCAGATCTATTATATAAAAATTAAACAATCATGTTTCAATGTTTTCCTCCTTTTCTTAACAAGATTTTTAAATCACGTTAATTTTAATGAATTGAAAAAAACAAAAACAGAGAGAATAAAGGTACATTTATTTGCAATCATATATTCTATAGACGATACACATTATTAATATCTCAAGTTACCAGGAATGATGCATTATCCACATTGTCACTACCGGATCATCATTTGATCATATTGCAAATAATTAATAGTGCAATATAATCTCATCTCGTCGTTTTAATTTTGTGCGACAAATTATATTACGGACGTAATAATTCATTTACTGCTAATTGATCTAAGTTCATATTGTAGCGAAGATTTATCAATTAACATAAATTTAAATCCTATAGCTTTATTTGTGACGTGTATTCAAAAAAAGAATTTTAATCCCTTACAACTTTTTTAACATAGGTACTAATTCTAGTGATTTCTGTTACTGCCTACGTAAAGCTTGAAAAATTTGTGTGAATTTACCATAAATAAGTACAATATAAGTGAACTTATTATACATGTACCAGGGATGTTATGGAGCTCCGTAACCGTAACCGAAACTATCGGATATCTGAAATATATCCGTAACCGTAACCGAATGCGATAAAAAAGTTTCGAATAATTTCGTTTAGGGGCAGAGTCTAAATAAAACACGTTATGACAGGTTTTTATTGTCTGCGCCGATGCACTTGCCGCGTCGCTATCATCTTTAGATGTTTATATTATTTAATTTTTATGGCTTTTTTTATTTCCTGATTATAATACCAAATAATGCCTAGAAAGAAAGTCAAACTGTTACTTGTACATACAGTATATTTTTTTACAATTCTGATATCTTCTAATATCCGTAACCGAAATTATCCTAAACAATCGGATAATCCGAAATAATGTCATATCCGTAACCGTAACCGAAACCGGTAAAATATTATTCATAATATCCGTATCCATATCCAGATCCGAAATTTCATATCTATAACATCCCCATTTATGTACACATATCATAGGAGCTGGTAGTCTAATGGTTGGAATGTTGGTCTCCTCCACGGGAGATTAAGTTCGAATCCTGCACCTGTAATTTTTTAATTATGTGAATATACGTTACACTTAAGTGCAAGTGGGAAATGGTAAATTTTCATACAAAAAATACGATTTCATATCACAATGATCACTGCAATCATATCATGTAGTGTTAGAGTGGGTGTTTGTACCTACATTTGTAAGAAACTGAAATAGTTTATGGTACTTAACATACAAGTATATTATATTTACAGCATATTAATAGTACATTATATTTCACTAATGGCCGACTTCGTCCGGATTGGAAAAGTATCTAATAAAGTGTTTGAAAAATGAAGATATATGTATAATTAACACAAATTGATACATGGTCAATAGGACATCAATAGGACTCTACCTAATTTATATATATATATATATATGAATATATCCTATATGAGTATGTATAATATATATATACGAGTATGTACAGCCTTTTTGATCGACGACGGTAGCTCTGTGCACACGCTGCGTCGTGATAATGTTGAGTCTTATTTTAATTCAGTGTAATTAATTATTAGTCAAAATAATATAGAAATTATTAGAAGAAGAACTTGTTATTTTTATTAATATATCTTCTTTCTGTAACTGTAAAATAGTAAAATAATATCTTCATATATCATACAGGTGCCGTTGTTCTGAAAATTACATTCCGCATATACACAATCTCGTAAAATTCACACTCTCTCTATATAAGCCTAGGATAGGTATGGGCTGCGAATTTGAAGATCTTATTTCAAACTTCTAGGTCATGAGTTTTTAAAGGATCTAAAAGATTGTTATTACTCTCGACTATCAATCCCATTAACTAATGTTGGAATTTCGGATTACAGGCTTGCTGCCAACTTAACACACAGGCATAAGCCATCAGTGATTGATTTATTAACTGTAGCTAAAGGGGATCTTGCAAGACGTGATTGAACAATACTATGGTTTGCTTAATAACTGATAGAATACAAAATTAAAAAACTATAATCACTTCAATCATTTGTATACCTTATTTTTTTAGCGTATAGCACAATGTCCTTTATTAAGCACTACGTGTATGTATGTTTTAATGTCGATTATTACGATACCCTGTTCTGCCAGCATGGGATTGGGAGGAGTATTCGTTAGAATCCGGCTTACCGCCCCAATACGGTCAATATCTATTCGTCATTTATTATTATTTTTTAGTATTTTATAAATATCTACATAATATACCATAATGTTTTGTGGTACTATCATTTATAAGTATCATTAAGCGACAACTATGTGCAGTTCATTAAACTTATTATGTAATGCCATCTGTTATTTATATAAATTAATACTCCACATGCGATAGAATCTATAATACTACAATATTAAAAATCATATAAAATATAAAAAATCATAACAGCTACGCTCGTTTAAAGGAAATTGATGTGTTCCTTAACCTTGTCATTATAATCGTCTCGTTTCCACGTTAATTGTTCTGAGATTGAGCAGCCTGTATATACATAAGTGTACTTGTGGTTAGCTAGTAATTCTTACAACCGTAGAATGCTGACACGCGGGGAAAAAATATTTGGAGTAGGTAATTTTTGTTTTGTTACGACCAAGAATTATAACTTCTTATGTGCGCACATTGTCACACACACTTTTTATTTTTAATATTTGTTACTTTATATTTATATCCAACAAATTAGCAAATAAACCGAGAGTCTGATGGTTACTGTTTACCTCCGGTCATGAACAACCATAACATTAAGGGCATCAAGTACGATAATTATTTATATACACAAAAGGGTACAATTATATAAAAGATGTCTCATGAAAATGCGATTTTATATTGAGACGTAAGCATTGTACGCAATACCTGCTTAGTTGTAAATAAGTAGATACGCTATAAAAGCAGCTTAAACACCAATCGTCGGGATCGCAGGCCTAATCGTATCTTGTTTCGCCCTCTATTCGAATTCATCATCAGTAGGATAATTTGGGAAACTAAAGCAGGTATTAATTTATTACGGCGGATGATTTTCCATTTATGTAGGAGGACCAAGGTTTATAACAGGTTAACTGTAAGTCGACTTCAATTACATAAATATAGTAGATAAAATTGCTCAAATTTCCATCACAAAAAACTAACACAGCCATATTGGGGCGGCTTAGAATACTACCCCCAATCCCATGCTGGCAGAACAGGGTGTCGTAAGAGGCGACAGAAGCCAGCCTGCTTGGTGGTAGGGCTTCGCGTGAGGATTATATTATCAGTATTATTATTAAATTATTAATATTATTAATGGTATTATTATCATTCCGTGAAGTCTGCTTGGCTATTTATCGCCCTCCTGCTTGAGTCAGCCGCCAAACGACTCGTCGTCTTCCGGCTGGAAGCTTGAGAGTCAGTATCTTCTTTCTAACCTTCTTCTCCTTTCCTGGCCGACAACGCATCAGTAAAACCTTTGGTCTTGCTGATGTCTATGGGGGACGGTGACCACTTACCATCAGGTGGCTCGTCTGCTGGCTATTAACATAAAAAAAACACAAATACCCTAAATTTATGACACACAGTTGCACCGGCAAAATAGATTCTATAATGTATATATAGAGAAAATATTTTATCGAGAAAACTTTTGATATTTCTTCTTAAGACGCAATGAATTCGAAAACATTATAAAAGCATTGTCTTATGTAACTTGTTTCTGGTAAATAAATATTCATTACTGAATAAAAGTAATATGAGGAAAATCCTCACATAAATTACGTCATGTCATACTATCAAATCATTGACACGCTACTATGTAGAATCCATATTGATTAATTAAGATTAAGATAATATATTTAGATTATGTGAGAAGTTCCAGTTGATTTCCAATGAATTGTTGACATAACGTTGAAAAACAACCAACTTGCTATATGAAATTGAACAGGTTTCACAGTCTTAACCCTTATTACCAATATTATTGCAATTGTTTTCATTAGTTTTTTACGGATATAATTGCTAAATTCACTTATATTTTTCTACTAACCGACATTCCAGAATATTGTTTTCAGAAGAACGAAAAGACGGTTATCATTATTATAATGTATATAATTATACGACAAAAAAACATCTCCGAGCGAAACTGGATCGTAAATTGAATATAAAATCATGAAATGGTATATTATTTTATGTAATGTTCATATTAACAAAACAGCCATGACAAATTCTAGCGTATATAGTGCTAAAATTGTAATTATACGACATTACAAATTGCAATCAATTTGCTACACACATAAAATCGTAGAAGACTATCAAAATTTATCAAAACGAAACTGAGAGCCAAGCAATAATCGCAACGTTCTCATAAATATCAAATACGGATATACGCTGCAATTCGACATATTGTAATTTAGCATGTGGTGCGCCGTAAGTGAACGATTCTCATATTTCACGCTCAATTTAAAATTGCCTTTCCAAATATATGTCTATATACGACCAAGTGGCAGATAATTTAACTTTTTGCAAAAAAATATATGTTCACGTACTCATCATATTACTACGGGTAGTTAAAATTTTAAAAATATTATAACTATCTTCTTAGGGCGCCGTCTCAAGAATGTAAAAGTTTCCATTTAACGTTAATTCCAATTCAACCTTCCCAGCTCGTGGTGCACCCAACAACATGCTGCACTAGGAACGTACATAGTTAGAGTTCTCGGTTTCCCTGGTACAGAACGCTGGACCCGGTACCACGCAAATTAATTCTGATCGACCTTGTACAAGGTGGTTGGTTTTTATTCATACCTGACTAACTACCATCTTCTCAGATGTACATATGTTACACAGATGTAAGTATACTTCCTCGCGATGTTTTCTTTAATTTTGTTAAAATATGAGGTCCTTACAAGATGTAACTCGAACCCTCCGTGCAGCAACCGACGTTCAAACCATTACTACTGAGTATGCTGCCGTTATTCGTTGCATTAAAAATAAAACTTACAAAGGTCGGAAAAAGACTACCTTAACTATGAACACAAAAGCTCTGAATAAATATTAGGTTATATTGAACCACTAGTGGGGGTTTTAGGCCGGGATGTTTTCGTACCATAAACAATATTTTTGTATCTATTTTTATTTAATTTTTATTGTCCATAATAAACAAAATATATAAGACGATATATACTAATGACATGGTTAATGTTTAATGGATTCCATAATTACAAAAATAATAATCACCAAAGTTAAACTCTATTAATTATGAATCAAAGAAGATAAAATTAATACTTACAATTATACACACACACACACACACATATATAAATAAATCGAAATAAACAAAACCTTTGTAAAGAAAAATGGGCATTATTTTTACAGTAACATTCAAGCATACAATACATTTGGAGAAATAAATAAATTAACGTTTTTTAAACACTCAGACCCCCGCACTAGCACAGGTCGCAGGTGCTAAGGCTGCCCGAATGAACATGAAATATATAACGCGCGTGATATACCACAGAGAGAACTAAAAATGCTTCATCAAACAAGGGTAGGGTTCTTTTTGATCTAAATTTTTAAACAACTTAGTTCTCTACAGAGATAAAAATAGTAATATAATTACACGAAGAATAATTAGATACCTTTTTGTTATGAGTAAAAGATAAACGAGCAGATGAGCTACCTGATGGTAAGTGGTTACCATCGCCCATAGACATTAGTAACACCATATGCATTACTGACGCGTTAAACTTCTTAAACTTCACCAACGCTTATCATCAAGTGGGATTTTTGTCAAGCACTAGCTTATTGTATGTAAAAAAATCTTGCAAATATTCATCCTGCTTCGTGCAGGTAAATTTCCCAGCGATGGATGTGTAAAGCCATAATGAAAACTTTGAAATTCAGAGCCGTCAATTCCTTCAGAGCCTTCATCATCTCTGAACCATCTCTGAACGGTTTTATTATTATTCATGTGAAGTTTCATGAGAATATAAGTTTTGTAATGTTGTATAATTGAAACAAATATAGGAGGTCTTAAAAAAATCTGTCTTCCTTCGGAAACCACTACGAAATCCTCATCACAATTGCTTTATAAGATGACACATACATGGTTGGCACAGAGTATAAAATTAAAATGCGCGACGATATTATTATAAGCATTAATTATAGGAAAATCAATAAATTAATACAGTTTTATTTTATAGAATCAAACTGTACATAATATTAAACATTTATAGTTTATAGAGTATGTGAAGTTTAATGAGTTTAAATACCCTTTCGCTAGATTTAATTTATTTCCAATAACGATTGAACCGAAACGACACGATTATTGACGAAATCTTTAAGAAATTTCTAAAGCATTTTTTCCTTTACAAAGGCAGATCAGTCGGCCTTCGCGTAAGACTGATTTTCATTCATTGGAAATTGAGTTTATTAGCTACGGTGCATTGATCTACATCGTTTTACGGAAGAAAAGTATTTGTGTATTATTATTATTTTAATTATCCTGTCTTGGTTAAGAATTAAAGCTAGATCGGATAGAAGCTACATCAAACATTTGACCGATATTTTCATATTAAAAATTGCGTAAGATTATACTGAATATATACATATTTTTTGTAAACTCTAATGTAGGTACATTTCGCTACGGACATTGAGATCAATACGCATTCTTTTGTCTGTGTGTCTACTTGGATATCCCGCTGTCTATTTGAATACTTATTGTGCTCGTATCAAGATGGAAACATTTAATTGATTTAGACGATACCTTACACTTTTGTAACTTAAGTTATGAGTCATTATTTAAGATATTTTTATTTTAGATTTTTTTTCTGGTGCAATAAAATATAAAAGTTTGTAATACACGTGTTAAGAGGATAATAAACAAAGTTTTGAATGCTTTTCCGCAGCTATTGCAATAAATTTATGTTTTAATGCATTTTACTAGGACAACTGATGACAACAATGAAGCTATTAATGCCTAATAAAAAGTAACAATTATTTCGGATGCAGTTATTACTTGTGTACCTAAGGCGTAGTTTTCTAGAAGCGGAACCAGAAAAGTATATTATGAAATAACATTTGAGCATAACCTAATTGATAGGCAAATTAAGGAACAAACTTGAGAACGAGGTACGTGAACCACATTAAAATATGATAAAAATTATACATGGAGAATTCACAAATATCTCACAAATATGTATAAAAGTAACTTAATAAATAAAACAGTAAAGAAAGTTTAACAAACAATAAAATATCAATTGTTATTGTTAATATGGTACCTTCGATTCAATATGTCCAAAACTACACCAAAAATAAGCTTAAACATAGACAGATGAAATATAAAATACAATATTAAAATAAATTCTTTAATTATAGTAAAACTTGGCTTATGATTAGATTATATGTGAGTTCTATGTGAGTTCTAGTAATTTTAGTACTTATTATGAATAAAGTAAGAAAATAAGTAAGCCGAAGCATAAAGAATTTATTATCTCGCTTTTTACTACTAATATAACTTGAACAATGCTTAGGTTCGCGTCTGGGCCGGTTTAAAAATTTCAGGGAAAAAACAAGCTTATTAAGTACAAAATTTAATATTTTTAAAGATATATATTTTTCTAAAAACATTACTAGTTATAATAAGTACGACGAGCAGGTACTTTTAAACATCTATGTCTCAATTCGTGTTGATTTAGATTTTCATTTTTTAACTTCTAATTGTTCAACCTGAACGAAGTCGGGGCAGCTAATATTTTATGAAGTTCTAAATTATCTAATTTATTTATAAATCAATATCTTCATAACCTAGAATTGTCCAGCTTATTTGCTTTGATCTTGCCTCATAATCGGAGAGATAAGAGTCATGATTCTTGTTGATCAAATGCAGATTGATAGACTTCATACAAATTTCTCATTTCGCCTACGACGCAGGTGGCGTGGACATAAACGATTAACGTATGACAAATAACTGCGACCCGCGAACTAATACCTATCTGTGATAAATTACTACCATAACTGGGTATAAAATCTCCATTTTTTTTGTATAACAAACTAAATAATTTAATACTTTACAAAGTCTATTTTATGGTGATTCAACTAACTTATTTATAAAATCATTTTTTGGATAATTATTTACATTAGTTTTAATTATAATTCATTATTGTAACTACAATTATAGAACTCAATATCAAGCTTTATTTTACGTTAAATCCAGCATCAACTCTGGTGAGCACTGCCCCCTCAATTACTGCACTGTCATCGGATGCTCGCATAAATTCGCATATGTTCGCAAAATTCCAACGGTAGTAAAGTCAAGGGGCTCAAATTTAACTTGCAAATGTTGCCACCGGACATGTGGACAGCTGAAAGTAAACAAATGCTTGTAATATTACTGAGTCAACGTGAAATCTCACAAAATAAAGAGTTCACGAACTTTGGTACTTGTTTTTCTTGTCAGTAAGATGCTCGCAAAGAAAGCATTTTAAAAATTTATCCACAGCGCATTTTTTATGGAAATATAACTCTTTATGTAATAATAAAACACGGATAATTTAAAAAAACACACACAGGTCTTTTTACAATTTAAAATGAATAAGTATTTATCACTTTTACAGTTTAACATGAATAGTTAATCATGTATCATAATTGTCTCAAGCGTCGAGTTCGATCTATATTTCACCTCGCTGGTCAAATGCGAGTCTGAAGATAGGTATCACGCGAGATTGAGGACATTATAGAGAACTCTCAAGATAACATTTAAAATGATAATTAATTTCAAGTAGTATTTTAAAAAGTTGAAAATAGGTGCAGCCATTAAAATCGATCCTCGTAATGTATATTACGAATACTTTTCGTATCATCGCGTCATAATCATAATTATAATAATATTAAACAAACATTTTATAACCTGTTATTATTTAATACGAACAACGTCCTTATATAATGTTACGCTGTTGCTGCTATTTTAAATCTTATTTAATAGCGCAACACTACTTGTGGTGAAAGCATGGTGATTTATGGCGTAGCTTGTAGCAACCAACGGCGAGTAATGGCCGTGATCAAGACATGACTAAATTTATATTATCTTCAGTGTAGATAAACATGATAGATGTAGTAGAATATTAATAAAAATAGTAAAATTAAGAGCATGTCTTCTTTAACAAATTGTATTAATTAGAATTCTGTCTGTCAGTTAACATAAACTAACGTAATGTCAACATAAACTATTTCCAATAATGCAAGATATACGAGTAATGTAATATAATCAAAAGTCGGGATTCAAGGATTTTAATCATGTTATATCCAAATTATTTTCAGGGCAATTCGTAATATGATTCACTGGTAGTGAAGGTCACTTGAGAATTATTGGACAAAGAAATAAACATATGAATAAATCTAAAAAAAACTATATTGATTTGAGATTTGAACAACCCTAGGTAATAAATAGTTTCTTTCAAATAATCTTTTTTTAGTAAAGAATTCATTAGAGGTTTTTTTTTGTACAGTACTTAGACTAGCGAAACATTATATTACTCTGGATTCCAATACAATATTAAACAAAATAGTAGTAAGAAAATAATAATACAAGGCACTAGTTATGTATGAGGTAAGACTATACGCTAGCGTCAGTAGTAATACTAAATTAAACAAACGTATAACTTGTAATCCTACAACTAAACTCCAGTGATAATTTAAAGTTATTATTCATCTGGTATACCCTTGTGTACGTCCGAGTAACCAATATAATTGTCCGAGTAAACAATATTTTTCGGTAGCTTTATACTAAGGCCTTGTATCGGAGAAAAAATTTTTGGTTTCATCACAGATTTCAACTTATCGGGGCATTACTTTTATTCGATTTTGAAGGCTTTTGAAGCAAGTTAAAACAAATTTAATATAAAATATTAATTACTGTTGAATGCACAGACAATTAAGTATATAATAGACTATAGATAGACCCGCATCGCGTCGCGTAATATTATCGCGTTTGTCGCACATCTAGATCAATACGAATAGAACAATCTTGATCTATTTCCCAATTGTTTCTCGTCCAGAATAATAATAATACATCATAAGAATCCCATCTGTGACGCGAGGGGCCACATCATTTCCGTTTGCCTTCAAATTAGTGTTATTGATGGTTGTCATTTTAACGAAATATATCTTCATCTATCTTAGGCATACCACAGACATATTTCTGCAGAAATAAATTGATAAATGACATTTGTTAAAACTCGACTGTACCTATTTATGTATATAAATAACTAAGCGAGACAAACAATAGTCGCTAATGACGTGTAGTTTATAATAAAACAACTTTTTTATTAATTTTTAGTGTATTGAAATTTAGTCAAGAACTTAATCCCACACGGAGGTCAAGGGTTTGTTACCAATCTTCTCCCAACTTGGAGACCTTAAATAAGAATTATCACTTTGTTTTCCATAATTGAATCAATTAATAATCTGTTTTGAATACAACTGAACATTGCCACCGTAATTTACAACTCAATTTCAATACTTTTATTCTCCTATCTATTATACCAACTCATATATACATAAATGTACGTAAGCATTTTTCCATGTCTAAGGTAAATTTGCCTAGCCTTATTAGTACGGGTAAAAAAGACCGTCACGAAGGGTCCGGATGCATTCAGACGAGCTTCACTATTCACCTTGAATCCGACACGGGATTAGTGCGTACGTGACCTGAATATTCTATCTAGTACGAGTAGTTACAGTCATAGATAGCAAAAGACACAAGTATTACGTATAGAAATATTTAACTTTTTACATAGCGAAGCTTAGAAATAAGTAAACAATAAATACTTTATATAAGCATTAGTCAGTGAGCTAAATTATAATAGTACCAATTTGAACACTCATTATAATTAGAAATGTTATAGGCGCCAAATGAATACTGTTTATAACATCTAATTGTTACTTATTATGGCGATCGCGATATTTTATAACTCGTTAACAACACGATTTCAATTTCGTGTGGTGGCGATACGTGTTAAAAATAACCTCAGGAAATTGTAACAATCTACGCAAAACTTTTACCCTCCAACACTTAATTAAATTATGTCAGGCACGCACAAATGTGAAAATCGACCCCAAATTTCCAGCAAAAGCTACCTAAAGTTATTTTACGTTATTTTAGGTATTCAGACGGCGCCTTATCATTGAATAAATATAATGTACATATTAAATCTATCATAGCAAAAGTGGTATACTTGTGATTTTGACATCACAACCCCCTCCGAATACTTCATAAGGTAATATGATTAAAAATTATTGCAATATTTTTGTGCGTGCGGCATGCTTGAAAACTATATGTATGTATCTATACTGATGTAAAGGGTAGTAAGAAGATTCTTGATTGATATAAATACAATTAATACATTGTTAGTTGATAAATTAAGTGCAGTTATTGATATTACCTAACAAACAAATACTTTGGACTGGATTGAGCTCAACGTACAAGAAAATTTGATAGCAGTGTACTTTGCAAAGTAAGGAACTCACAATATATTCTAGTTCCTCATCCATCCATTCCGAATATTATAACAATTATTTTTCTTAATTTCGAATATACTCCCCATCTCTTTTATTACAATAGCTTATTAGGCCCCCATACGAAATGAGGGCGTAAACCTTTTACTACCGCGCTTCCGCAGTTTCATAATTATAGCTCATATCAGAACAAAGTTGAGTTATTAAGCTACTTAATCGGCTCTCATATATTATCAACTCTACAGCCTTACGTTTGTATACATACATATTTCAAAAAGTGTACGCGGACTTTTATAAAGGTAATCTGAGGCTTATCTACGCATGTGATTTTTTGCCGTTGTAAGCGGACATGTTTTCAACTCATTTAATGAATATTCCATGGACTTTGGTTTTATCTTATATAAAAAAAATTACCCATAAGTAACAAACACGACGCAATCTATACATATATACATAACTATATAAATTGCCTTTGAATTTCAATTATATAAAAGTAAACCAATCCCCAATTCAAACGAATCCCATTTTCAGTGTTAACAAGCTCGTAGACAATCTTAGACTGCGATTCAATTCAGTTTCAAAATTAGTTGTTTTATTAGAAGTCTAAAACAACCAAGTTGAAATTTACATTGTGTAATTACATAAAATATAGAAAGGAACATAATATATTTTGTTAATCTATTGCAAACGAGACCACGTTGAGAAAAATAGTTGAGTAGTTGAAATACTGTAATGAAATAGTTGTTATTGATTCGGCTAGATACGTTGAGTGACTTTACTGCTAAATTCTAGCGCGGTGATTTTTAGGAACAGCTTTGTTCCATATTTTCTCTCGTCTATTTAAAGTATTGAATCCCATAAAACATATTGCTCTACTAATCCCCTAAAATAAATGCAAAGCGATAAATAAAAATTATTTTAAAATAATTAAACTTCGATACTTTGAAAAGATAAACTACAAAATGGCACTGTAAAATGAAAAATAACTGAGTCACAATTTAAATACAAAACTACATATTACAATTAATTTATATAAGTAATTCCATTGTCACAATTCTTTAAAAATCTCTCACTTTTTAAATTAAATACAATAATGATAATATAATATAATGATGCGCTAACTCCTGAAATATTTGAAGTACCTACATACAGACGAAAATAGAACCTCCTCCTTTTTTGAAGTCTGTTCAAAAGGCTGACTAGAATTATAAAAAGACTGGTACTACCACAGAAAGTTTTACGCATATTCTACTTATCCATTGACTGATTATTATTTGTAAATAGTCGATAAACGAGATAATGAACCATCTGGTCATTGTCGTAGGTGTCCGTCATTAAAGCTTCATTAGGTACATTCTAAAATATACAAAATTAACTATTTAAGCGTAAGTAGAAAATAAAGAAAAAAGAAGGTACTTGATACTTTCATGTTACTTGGAGTCAAAGCAAATTTAATTGATCTTTGTAATCCACCAAACAATAATCTAGATCATTTCCCGAAGCAAACTAATGATGTAAATATACTGAAAATACCCTTGTCTAATTAGTGGAAACCAGCCAGTATCAGCAAACGCCAGGTAAGCTTCTTTCCGCATATTTAATTATTTCAGTCCAATATCATTACCGATAAAAATAAAAAAAGATTTTATCGAAAAGAAAGAGGATTTACGCAGTTAAAGCGAAGGGAAATAACGAGAAAAATATTTTCGTATTTCGTCTGGTAAAATTCACCGGGATCGAAATTCACGACTTTCCCAATGAGATGAATTAAAATTAAAAACTGAATTCTTTTCTTTTTCTCTAAGTAGTTTTTAATATTTCACATAGACTAAAGCTATTATAGTAGTAAATTTAAATTTAAATTTCAAGATCCAATCAGTTCTGGATTGATAAAATTTTGGTATTCGCTAGCTAACTGTAAAATGACATAAAGTTCCTCGTCTTACTACAAAACAGCAATGTACATACATATGTGCCTGCCTTATTTAAAACAAGTTGTATCTTATAGTACGTCGTTTCTCCACTTTACATACTTTTACTTTTATCGTTTATATCGTATTATGATAAATATTTTTTTATTTTACTACTTAATAGACTTTTGATTAAAGATTACTAAGGTGAGTAAAAAAGCTATCCGATCAGTTTAAGAGATACAAACTAAGTAATTCTCCCGTACCACTAAATTTTTGTTATATATGTCTTTCATTGAAAATAAAAATAAATATGCGACAAATTTAAATAATAACTTAATTAAATACTTATTTAAATAAAAAATAATAACTTATCCTCAATGAAATCCGCCATTCATTGATAAATTCCACATTTAAATTATATCTTCCATTATGTCTTACGTGACAAATATGTATTACAGTTCAAAGAATGTAAATTTCAGTTTCAGTAAAATATTTCTTTCATTCATCATTGTTGAATTCCATTCGCATTCCAATTGAAGACGGTAGCAAATCTTTACTAGTGATGTGTAGGAGCTCATCGCCCTTAATCCTGTCAAGTTACTACCTTAACCGAATGAGGCACGTACGTGTCTAGAATATCAATTGATACTGTTCAAACTGAATTCTGAAACGCCAAAATTAAAAAATTTAGTTATTTTTATTTATTTGAATTTTTAAAGTGTGTACCTAGACTGTTCTTTTTTGAAAAGTCAAATATGAAAACAGAATCTGTATTCCAACTATGCCGGAAGTCTAAAATCATCAACTAACATATTTCTAAATAGCTGATATGACAGACTTTTTGATAACACTTTTCCTGTATAACACGCTAGAAATATCATCTTCAAATATGATATATTATATCGCAGCATATAGAAAGATTACACTTGTACAATTATATTTGTCTGGAACACTAATGTATGTAGTTCGAACGAATCTTGCGAAAAATCATCTTACTACCGTACTGAGGCGTTAAGAATTCAACGGATAAGTTTAAGTTCTTTAATTTAAAAAAAAAATGCATATTACAATTATAAATTGTACAAAATTCTTCATTTTGTATTGAAAACAATGATTTGATGATTCATTTAGTAATAGTTACCTAACTAGTGTTTCATTACTTATCTACGCTACGGCTATGTTTGTTAATAGTAGTTATACAGGGCAGTGAAATAGACAAAAAATTATCGTCATCTTTGACAGGCTCCGGCCCTGGCCGAGCGTCACGTACGTGGCTCGTATGTAAATCGACTGTTCTCGAATCGAAACCAACCTTGGAATCATAAAAAAGTACCTTAGCAACGTTTACATAAGCTCCGATTCTTCACATACATATGTACCGGATGACTGGCAAGTGGGTTTAGTTGGCAACGATCTCATATAACCAGACCCTTGGATGTTGATCACTCATCATCACTTGGCCCATATGATGTTTGCCAAAAAAACAACCACACCACATTGAAAACTACGTATGTAGATGAGTGCGAGTTTGTGAAAATATATATTTAATTTTATTCACAGGACCAACTTTTAAAGTCGACATAAATTTTGTGAACAAAACCGACCATATAGCAAATACAGATTTTGCAATCGTTACCCACAATTCAACACAAAATCGTAACAGTACCTTTCTATAGTTACCACAACGCAACTACAATAACCTGCGGCGAAACAGTTCACACGTAACTTGCCCATTTTTTGTTGCTTTCACGTAGTCTGGTTGTGCCATGTGAATGAGTTAAATTATAAAGGAATACGTAAATAATAATTGTTTTATAAGTCATAAGCTGTGTAGTAGCCGTAATAAATCTAAATAAACAGGTTATAAAACTTGTAAAGTGATGAAGAATATAGTTTACAAATATAAATAAGATATTATGACCAGTTTAAAATTATTATTTTTTTTTAATAATTAAATGCATTATGGAACTCATCTTCTTAGTATATACATTATTTATTAGTGAAACATACTTAACCGTTTTTATAGTTTCATTTGTTTATCTATCTACGTTAGAGGATATAGGTAATAACATAATATTTAGTTCTTCAGTTAAAAAAAATCATTACTGTTGGCATTTAAAACTGGTGAAACCAGATAACCAAACCATTTAAACCCAGCGAAGAAATTCCAATTACTATCAGTGTACTCCAATTTCTCCAAATTTATGACTACTTCTAAACATTACTAGTTCGCCAAATTTATCAGAATAATAGTAATTTTAAAAGTTTTTATAGATCCACAAAACAATTTAATGACAAAGAACTTCCATAATATATATATATATATATATTAAAATTCACAATTATGAAATACAAACTCCGAACAAACATCTTTTCGCGCGTGTTTGGAGATAAAGTTTCTGAATTAATTTAATAAATGACGTCGAAACACGAGATTTAAAGTTGCCCTCTAACTTTGCTTGTTAAATGTTAATTGTTGCTACCAGACTTAACTTGTACCTCAGACGATCTGGATTATACTATGAACGATCTTTATTAAATCAAGGTCTTGTTAATGTTATTCCAAAAAAAAGTGATATAACTTAAAAACTTATTTAAAAAATAATATTTAATATAACGAAAACAGAATTTCAGAAACCTTTGAATCATTTTGTGGATTTTTCTTTTTTGAGGACCTTTTTCTCAAATTAATGATTGTCAAAGACATTCAATTCAAAATTCAACCCCTTCTCGACTCCTATTAACAAGTTTTATAACGTCTTTGATAATGAAGTGGGAATAAATAACACTTAGAAAATAATCAAAGTAGAAAAGAAGGAAATAAGAAGTTATTGGAATTATTATTGGTGAAATTTTAAAACATGATATTTTCTAAGACCATGATTTTAAGAGCATCCATAATACTAACACTTTAGATTTTAGAGACATGTACAACTGTTTTTTATTAATATCAGTTTAAATAAAACTCATTATCATTTATATCCTATTTAAACCCTACTTTTGATTAAAACAACACAATCTATATTCATACATAATTTTAAATAATACCCGTGGAACCCATTAGTTACTGAGGGAAATGGAATGTCGTCAATTTATTCCAACCGCGCTGGATTGTTCCAAACCATTAGCTTTTTCAATCCCAAGGATGAACGCAAAGTGGTATTGATAACGCTGGAATTATTATCTTAAAGTAATATCCCCAAATGAAATACGCTTTGGAACAAATTATACTCACTCGTAATGGTCGCAGCACCATCAGATATGATAAAAGCCTTTCGAAGTATATTTACATATTTTTAGGGCGAAGTAGTAAATACTATGTTCTAATAGCTGATAATTTTCTATTTAAAAATTAGAAGGGTTAAAGTCACAACCAGTAAAAGCTGTGATAACTTGGTAGTATGAATGTCAGTTTAAAATTTTGTACGTATCTCTAATTTCCAAAAATGTACAAGTATGTCGGATATGATGGAGACATCGGAAATAAAACACGGTCAAGACCCAATTAGCAATATTTTATTATTAAATTAAATTATTATTTTACTCTTGAAATGCGCGTGCTGCTAGCGTGTAATCAAGCTATTAATCAATCAATCAATCGGAGACTTCTCACGCGGCGTGCGACCACTGAAGGCGCGGCCCATGCATGGAGACTTCGGGACTCGAGGTAACCCTCCGCACCCGGACAGTAACTCGAGGGTGACAACGGCCCCCTGGTGATGTAACCCCCGCTATTGAGTGGGGGAGCAAGCTCTCGGTTAAAGTCTATCTTTTATAAAGATATTCCCCCCGCCACAGACGAACCGCATGACATTTGCGCCGCTACAGGCGAACGTCAGTCGCTTAACTTTTTATAAATTAATTTCACTAATAACGTTGCTTTAATAAGTTTTACTAATTACAATATTGTTAGTCATTTTTCTTACTAAATTTATCTTAACAGTCGGCTAGATAACCATTATAGCGACATGTACATTTGGAAATTAATTATCCCTAACATAGATGAATAAAAAGATATTAACAAAATTCTGCACACTTTACAGTTTTCCGTGATATTCTCAAAGCTTTATTAAGATGGCTCAGTCAACTTCATATACCACAGCATTAATCTCTCATATTGTGAGGGAAAACTTTATCCTAGCGATGGCACAGGTGAAACACATTATCTGCCACACTAGAAACCTTCATGTTAATGGAATTATTGCAACTATCAAAATGACAATAATTATCAAATACAACAGAAATAAAGCACAAAAAAGGCAAATGGAAATGTAAATTATTTTAAATCACTTGGACACATGTCTGCAGTGTTTATTTATTCTAAGCGAATACAAAAATACAAATAGAAAGGAGAAGGTGTGTCGTAGCAAGTGTGAAAAATTCTACACAACTCGGTTCTTTACAGGCGATTGTGCGATAAGCATTTTCTCTTTCAATACCATCAAAGAGACTGGCCGCTATTCAAGCCCTCGAGAAATGTAACCCGTAAAGGATAAGGAGATTGCGACCCTGCAGACTAGTGTTATATACGAGTATAGGGCTCGAAGCCCATTTCGATGTCTTGCAATATGATCGCAGGCTTTTGTAATTCAATCGACTTGAAGTAATTTTTTTACATGTTTCTTGGATAATACTAAATAATTCATTGACATAATATTATTGTAAATATCATTCATGTGCTAAACTAATATAAATTAACACTGTTACGTATCAGGATGCACGGATTCGTGAAAACGCCAAAGGTGTTTCGCAGAGACTTTATTAAGCTGTTAAGAACACACTTCAACACTAATAAACACTCTCAGTCGCACTTGTTGATCGCAGGTGTTTCGCTTCGTAGAGAGAACTCTTCGCTTTCGTATTTGAGATCTCAATGACCCGTTGTTGTTCGAGACTTCTTACACGGCGAGCGGCTCCCGTGGGGGCGCCGGTCGAAGTGTAGGGAATTTGAGACTTGAGGGAACCCTCTGTGCCCGAACGTTATAATCGAGGGGTCAACAGCCTCCAGGTGTTGTAAGGCCTCTCTGTTGACGCGCGTGCTGCGACCTTGAGACCAACGCGTACTTAGCCGGTGACGCGTAAATCAGACGAGATTAGACATAAGTTTTATAGATACTAAGTTTGGTACGAATGGGTAACCGGGATGTCAGCACCAGTCGGAGCATCGCTCGTGCCAAGCGTGCTTGGCGTATCGCATGTTTCGCCTGTGCGACACACGCCAACGAGCGATCGATGAGACACCCCAGGTACTTGACTTTACTGTGCCACGCTATGTCGTGACCTCGCAGTCTCAACGGCGCCGGCCAAACACGCTTCCGGCCGAACATAGTGGCGGCGGTC